>JAUTDX010000327.1:0-148313 GCA_030844895.1 Ambrosia x helenae | reverse complement strand
ATCACTTTTAACATACTTTTGTTAATTATATAGAATTTAGTTTGTTTATACTTTTTTATAGACCCAATCAGATCCGACCCATACCGAAAAAATTATCATATCGCAAAATGCACCTAAAAGTTTTCGCACCTCATGAAAATTTTTTTTGGGTCCACCACTGCTAGGACGTCTCCCACATCGGATAGCCTTAGGGCATCCACTCTTTTTAAAAGTTAAGGATGTATTGGCCTACATCATTAACGAGTGGAGAGTGTTATTACGGCAAGCAGACACATCCATATGACATTTTGATGTACGGTCTGGTAGTTTACCACATTCAATGGTTGTAAATTTATGGGTGGTCCTCTATGTTTGTCGGTTTTGGTTACGTCGCACAAAAAAAGAGTACGTGCTTGTATGGGTGATATAAAATCTGGATTTAGACTTTAGTAGCATTTTATTTGGTTATTTCTTTTATTTATACACTAGATTTATATCCTGGGAGCGTCCCGGGATTGAGAAATCTAATATGACATATCAATTTTACATACGAAATAGACCGATGCGCTTTACAGTTACATGCAGGAAAGCTTCGGGTGTAGCACTTAACCTAAAACAATTAACAATGTATCTCTAATATTAACGTCTAACAGTAAACAATGTATAACTCTAATACTAAAACCTAACCTAAAACAATCTACAACTCCAATGCTAACACCTGTTGTAAATAGAATTCATATTCTTGTTTGAACATAATTAATGACGTGTCTATACATGATTAATGAATAACCTGAACACTTTGTGTTTTTTTTCCTATATGAACAAATCCCACAAAAAAATAGTCGTTCTTTTCTCTCCGTTTTTATATAACACTATGATACTCGTTGGAAAAATAATAAAACGCTCGTTAATTTTGGTCGTTTTTTTCTCCATTTTTTATGTAGCACTATGGTACTCGTTGGAAAGATAATAAAACGCTCGTTAATTTGGTATATTTTTTTCTTTAAAAATCTCGTATATAAAGATATGAGAAAGTATACGGTATAAAGTCCCTTAAAATAAGAAGTGTAAGAAGCCACCAGAGATTGACACCTGTCATTCTAACCTAACCACAGTTAAACCTATCTTCCCTGTTATAACCCATCCTCATTTTGAAACAAATCGTGACCACCATTAGCTAAGAACCACCATCACCCGACACTGGAAACAACCTGAACCGTCACCCTCGTGCCAACGTTTGCTACCTGCTACCTGATCGGAACCCCAACCAGAAACCACCACTTACCAAAACCCATCAAACCTGTCACCTCCTTCAAATCTCACCCGACACCAACGATGATACACGTATGATTAGGTAAAAAAAAAACGCCTTCAATTGCTTAGGAGGTGCCGTAATCTTTGATTTCTTTTCGTCGGAAAAAGCGTTGGGGTGGTGGAGATGACGGTGGCGATGCGGAGGGCGGTGTAGGGAACGCTGCAGACGACGTCGTATGAGGTGGTTGGAGGGAGGGTACGTGGAGATGATGGTGGTGGAGATTTGACAGAGGAGGGTGGGAGACGATGAGACGGAGGTCGATGTACATTGGGATGTGATGCCGGATTTAAGCTTGAAGGTTTCGTGGAGTTTGCAGAGTGAAAATGGTTGCTTGAAGATTTTGTGGAGTTGCAGAAGTGAAAATGGAGTGAAAATGGTTTTGGTAAAAGATGAGGATGGATGAGTGCGTATGAATGTCATGACTTTATTAACTCAAAGACGCACCCTTCAACTTTTGGATAAAGAGAGAAAGTAAGGTGCGTTTGAATTTTTGTTGGGTTCTGATAAGTGCGTCTAAAAATTTTCAATGAGTGCTTTCAAACTTTCAATGAGTGCGTCTGAATTTTGATGAGTGCGTCTGATTTTTTGATGAGTGCGTCTGAAAATTTTGATGAGTGCGTCTGAAATTTTGATGAGTGCGTCTGAAAATTTGATGAGTGCGTCTGAAAATTTTATGAGTGCGTCTGATATTTTAAAAGCCTCTGTTTTTCACCAACTTCATCTTCTTCCTCTGTAACCTTTTTAACCTAATTTTTATGTTTTAATCATCCTTATGAAACAAAATCCAGATCATAATTGTTCATATGATTAGTTTAATCCTCTGTTTTTTATTTTTTTTTTTAGATTCAAATACTGATCTACGTTTTCGTTCATTGTAATCGTTTTTTTTTTGTTTTTGAATTGTGTAATCATTCTGAACATGAATCGATTTGAAAACGATGAAAAATTCAGTGTTCATATTAGTTCTGTTACGATTTGAAAAAAAAATAGACGGTTTTTTTCCTATTTTACCCTTGGTTAGTTTAACCCAAGTATGATTAGGGTTTTTAATCTGCATCCTTAATCTAATGGCTGAGATTGCTTCTTATGCTTCTTACGTTAAGAAACTTTATACATTATCTCTCCCCTAAAGATATTAACGTTTAAAAATTATGGAAGGAAACATGAGATAAATAAATCTATTTGTTTTTTAAATTCTTTTTTTTCCTAAAATATCTCGATGCCACATGGCATCTATATGAGTGCATGTAGGATTTAACCATTTGAAATATATATATACTAGACTTTTGCCCGCGTTAACACCGCGGTTCACCAACGTACAATTATTTTGAGCGGTAAAACGTATAAAAATATAGTAAAATATTTTATTAAAATTTAAAAGAAACCAATACACATTTTATTCAAATATCACTGAATATTTCTTTATACACCACATTTTTTGTTTTAGTCTTGACCTTCCCATCAACATCAAGTATAAGTAACTACACACCTACCCTGCTTTTAACTCTTAACAATGCGACATAAAGTTGGCAATGTGAGAATACGGGGTCTCTTAAATGCAATCTAACCTTCGATAGAGACCGTCCTTGGCTTTTATTGATGGTCATTGCGAAACATACAGTTATTGTGAATTGACTTAAATGTATAATTAATTCTAAAAGTTACTATAATTATCTTAAATTCAAAATTTTAAACCTTTTTAATATTAACTAAAATTTAAAAATATAAACTATAGGGTATTAAAATTCGATATTAAATACTTAAATAGAAAATTTTAATATCCGAATATTTGTAAAGTTTAACTTGTAACTTATTTGATAAATTTTTAACCAAAATTATGAATATTTAAAATTTAAGTATATTAGGAAAGTAGATGTAATATTTACCATATTTAACTTAAATTAAAATTTTATTTTTTTAAAAGATTTAGATCATTTAAGATTTTGTATTAAAAGTTTTAGTTAAGTCTACTTTTATGATTATTTTCGCTTTGCGTTATGACAACCAAGATTACGCCTGTTATTACTATCATATAACGTGTGCAAGAAAAAGTGATATTATAGAAGGAAAAAAATTCAGTAAAATAAAAGAACATGATAAGGGAAACAAATACATAAGTAATGGTGTGCAAATATCCTCTGAACATCTAACTCTGTGTGTATACACACAATATATTCATATATAACATGTTAAAGAGGTAACAGATAAAAAATACATATGAATTTTTTTCAATGAATTTAGAAGAGTGATTAGGTAGTTAGTTATGCCTTGCTAGTGATTGGGCTGCGAATCTTCGTTGAATGACCGCCCAGATCGTAGCACTCCTTAAATGCTCATCGTGACTGAATTTTACCACAATTAAAATAAAAAAGTTGAATGGGTAACGAAAAGTAAAAGTAAACGATTAAAGAAATCACCTTCCATCTCGCGTTACTCTTCATAGGGCTTTTGTAATCATATGTGACACGAACGCTTTAAAGGAAAAACTAAAGCTAGATCAAAAAGCCTTTGAATCAACCTGCCATGTTTGAACACATTACCTAACTTGCAGACCCACCCCTTTTTACCTCATATCAATTTCTAATTTAATTCGCTCGAAATATTAGGCTTTTGTAATAACCGGGCCTTCATAATCACATTTAACAACTCATTAAAAAAATGAAAACGGACAAAAAGGCGTTGAGCCAATCCACCCTGTTTTGATAACTGGTTGGCGCACCCCTTTCACCTCTAGTAATAGAGAGTCAAATGGAGGGATGAGTTGAAATCTAACCACATCACATGTATGCCATTATTTTTCCTTTCATCATACCACCTCTTAACGCCTATGTAGGATCAGAAACAATTTTTTACCTCTAGTAATCGCGCCTATATGGGATCCTAACTTGAACTCGTAAGTCGTAAACTAACCTGGAGACCTTAAAGAGACAGGAGTGAAAGACTACCAGGTTGGGAAATGTTTGATGTGCCATTGAAGCCGATACAAACAATGGGGTTGAAGTCGTTAGCCACAAAAAAAACCCATCTCAATACTTAAGTTCTTTTCAGACTATAGTCCAACCTAAAAGGAACTCCCGTAAATCCAGCATAGTTGGAGAAAGATGTAGTTTTGATTGAAACCTGCCACACACACAAACAAAATATTAACTTAGTCGGTCTCGCGAGAAAATATTATGGAACATAATTTAAAAGTGGATAGTTATTACTATGCCTCTTTGGCTCCAGGGATCTCAAGGATTGACCCAGGGGTGTCACCTGACACATACATGGCATACATTGAATCATAACTAACTAGTTTGATTCGCGCGCGCTTCGGCGGGAAATTATGTTAAAACGTTTCGCAGTTTGTTATGTTTTATATTATTTGTCATTTACAACAACCTAGTTATTTGTCAATCGCAACACCATTAACATCATAATGTAACTTAAAAATAAAAAGAATTCTTTTACAAAGGTAAAAAAGAGAGAGTTTTGTAAATCAAACGGAGTAATAGGTGTTTTGAGCCTTAGAAGTAGTAAGACGTTATAGCTCCAAAGGTTGATTTCACAATGACGGTTGCCATGACCAAGAACATACGTTTAACTTTTTTTTTTCACATCATCATCAACTTGCGAACGATTTTTTAAATAAAAGCCTAATCTTCTCTATATAAATTGTTGTTCTAAACAGAAGAAGATAAATTATTTCTTAATAGATTTTCAGAATCAAGCATACATATTATTTTATCATCAAAATATGTTCAAAAATGTTAAGGAGTTATGATAAACAAAGTCTTTCTTTTAACGGTAATAAACAAAGGATTTAAATAAATTAGTAGGAAATAATATATTTGAAGCTATGGTAAATGGCTATTATAAAAAATCAATTTCTTATCCTAAATAAAATTCAAACGTTGACATCAGTTATAAAAATCTTCATCATGTTTCCAACTCTTTGCATTATGACATTTCCTCTTCTCGCTCAAGAAACAATCATAAAAGACAAAAAAAAAAAAAAAAAAAAAACTATAGCTACTGTAGCACTGTAGCTACTGTAGCTTTAAGTTGTTCTTTAATATATATAGTAATAATGGACCCATTATCCTTAACAAAATTCACTAATTTAATCAGTTGCTCATTATCTGCAGCAGAGCCCATTGGATTGTTAGGTGAGCAGGAAAATATGATGTCTGTTTGAGAAACTTAAGATAAATCAGGGAAAAAATCATTCTTTGGTGTGCATTTCTTGTATTCAATATTTGCGAATATTTGCTCATTACGTACCTTTGAGACAACACGAACCACTTCATCATTATTCTGATTCTCGTCAAAGGAATTTGATAAACAACCTTTATCTGCAACCAATTAAGCTATGTATTCAATCAAGATGAGCTTAAAAAAAATAGTATAACAACAAATCAGAAAAGGAGGGAAAAGAAACACCCATGACACATAAAAACATGACACGACTGCAAATTACGAATGGTTATATAAGAATCATGCGATTTTCAGTGGTGTAGGTTTAAATTTTTCTAGTGTTCGGATTCGAGTTCAACTGCAAGGAAACTGACTATATATATTTTAAGAATTTGCCCAAATGTAAGGCATGTAATCATCTATCACTACTTAAAACATAGAAGCACATCCAAACCCTACAACAGGTTTTCCTTTTTCTAACCGTGAGAACCCATCAGAGCCACTGAAGTGCTTTTGAACGCAAACGTTCCGTATCCACCAATACCCTGTGCACAATAACCGGATTGCTAGTGTGCAAATAATTCATTCCTTTGCCCTATAAAACAAATTGTATAAAAGATAAAAAGTGGAAGCATTTCAATCATTTTACCACATCAATAGCCATACACATTCAACATCAATCTATTCAAAGAGAGGATATATCAAGGGGGCTTGAACCCTATCCGTCGCAACCTTAAATCCTCTTCTGTTCACATATCAAGATTTAAGTTACTAAAACAGTAATGTTATTTGATAACAATCAAAATCAAAATAAAACTTGATTTGAAAAATTGATTGTCGATTATAAACACTAACAAAAGAATCCAAGTTAAAAAAAAAACAAATTATAGAAAATAATCAATCGTTACCTGGAATATATACCCTGCGTAAAACTGCAACTTGTTTGCCATTCCCCAATCTAATAGGACTAAATCATAAAAGATGATTATTTCATGCCAAAATATTGAAGGTCTGTATTAGATAGCTATCAAGGACAGAGAAACTTAAATAACATCCATACCTCTGTCTTTTCAAGCTTCACAGTTAAATTTGCATTCACCAGCTGCTGACAATTATATAGTTCCTGAACCTCCATAAATTGTTGTTTACAGAAGTAGATTACAATTATCAGTATTTTCTTTGACCAAAAACAATGCAAGAAGACAAAATTTAGCCTTGATTCTACCTTGCTCCTTGACTCAACATCAAGCTCCATTTGGTCTATTTTTTCAGCCATTGCCTAGAGAAAGTAATTAGAAATCAACAATAATAATAACACTGGAACTTCAATATCAGTTGCTACTTATGATTCATTTTATGGTGAAAGACAGCTTCAATCAGAATTGATGCAATTGTCATAAACTAACAGGGCGTACCTTTTTCTCCTCCTCTTCCTGTAGATATCAGTTGCTACTTATGATTCAACGATATACAATACATTAACATTCATCGCCCTAATCAATGGATCAACTATAGGTAAAGATTGAAACATTCATCAACGATATACAATACATCAACATTGAAACCTAATCAATGAATCCACAATAGATAAAATACTGATTTCAAACTAATCAATGAATCCACAATACATAAAAATTGAAACCTAAACTATTAATCTCAATTTAAAAAAACTAAGATAACCATGAACCATAAATCAGAAAAATTATTAGTAAACAATTCTAAACCCTAAATCATGCATTGAAACATACTTGATTAAAATCAGTTAAAAACAAATAAAGAAAACATGAACCCTAATCGCCGAAAACTGAAAAATTATTAGACGCAAACAATAGTACACAATTAATCAAGATTTGAAACAAAAACCATTAAAACCAGTTAAAACAAAAAGAGATAAACACTAATCGCCCACAAAATTAACTAATAATCATATCAGAAAAAAACGAAAACAAAAACAGATATGATTGATCGATGTCTGTGATAAAGAAGAATGGAAGAGAGATACCTTGAAGGAGAGGATAAGAAGGAGATGGATGATCGATGATGGAGTATTCTCTGGTAATGATGATCGATGATGAAGAGGAGAGGTTTTGATTTAGGGTTAACAATATGATGAATGATTGAGATAGGTTTAGAGTTTAGGAAAGTTATTAGTTGACCATGACCAGCCTTGACCAAATTAAAACCATTTAATTCAATTTTTGATTTAAAAAAAACGAAAATTTTATAAATTCTCACAAAGTGCCATGTGGCTTAATAATGGGAGGAGAGATAATTGCTAGGGGGTGAGAGATTGACATGTGTACAAAATTGCTTTCAAATATTATATATATATACTAGGTGAAATCCCGTGCGATGCACGGGAAGACTATATCATTTTTTAAGGTCTGTTTACTAAATACCAAATCAAGAAGTCAAGCATCTGTTGCAAACAAAGTCTGTTTACTAAGGTCTGTTTCAGAGAAGTGGGTCTGTTAAGGAGATCCGTCTGAAACAGATGTTGCTTCAACAGTTTGTTTCAAATGTCAAGCAAACTGTTGAAGCATCATCTGTTTGAAGTAACAGCTGTTTCAGACAAATCTCCTTAACAGACCCATTGCTCTGGAAAAGACCTTAGTAAACAGACTTTGCTTGCAACAGATGCTTTACTTCTTGATTTGGAAAGATAATAAAACACTCGTTTTTTTTTTCGTTTTTTGTATAGCACTATGGTATTCGTTGGAAAGATAATAAAACGCTCGTTAATTTGGTATAATTTTTTTTCCAAAAATTGTCATTTAAAAAAGTTATTAACGTTTAAAAATCATGGGGGAAAGTGCATGTGCTATACACATGAGAGAGAGAAAAAATAATTTAATAGTAGAATGGAGTATCCATGACCCATTTAATTGACCCGATAAAATAAGCGGGAAAAACAGAAACTATGCTCCCATATGATAACATGTGTCCCAACTTTGGTTTCATTTATATATAGTAGTAGATATAGATATAGATATATAGATGTGTAAACATAAAAAAACCACAAAATTCGATTGGTTATTTCATTGTGATTTTCCGAGTTAATTCAATTATTACCAAAGATTCATTTGGGAAGTCTACGGTTCGATCCCCATAGGCAGTATATGGGGGACATTTGCCAAGTGATGGTTGCGCCTACCCTCTTCAGAGGGGTCATGTTCGATTCTGATGGCCCCCCGGTTTTCTATTATCGGGCATTTACTCCAGAGAGGTTTGCCTCTTGTGGAGGATGCAACATCTGTCAAGTCGAAGGTGGCGGGAAATTTTCCGGGTGGAAGCCCAAGTGCCCCTCATGCGCAGCTACAACTCGCTTGTGGGCCGGCCTTTCTCGGTCAGCGTGGACCCGGTTAAGACAACATAGTCTGACCACTGGGATTGGCTAGGGGCACCCTTTGGGAGATGTAAGGATCTCTGCCACAAATAAAAATTCACCTTCCAGAAAAAAAAAGTAAGGGGCTGTTTGATAGCCTCTTAATCAGCCTCTTAACCATTCAGGTCTGAATCATTCAACATTCAGACTGTTTGTTTCAACATCTGAATAGAATGATTAAGTGCTGAACCATTAAGCTAATAAGGGATGCTGAATGATTCAGCTCTTAACCATTCAGAGCCTCTTAACCATTCAGACCATCTTAATGATTCACCACTTAATTAACCAAACAGCCCCTAACTCTTCCAAAAGCTTTTCTGATTTGATGACGTGTTTGAAACTTTGTCCCCTTAAGCATTTTCTTAGAATCTTTTATTGAATTATCTTTGTTATTTTTAGTTAAACTAGATGGTTGTCAATGATCATGTGTTGCAGTGACGACACCTAAGTTGTTTATAGACGGCGACACGTTAGCTATATGAAAATGCACAAGTTAGAAACTTAGACCAACCTATTCTGAACTTGGTTCGACCCAATTAAACCTAAAAGGTTTCTGGTGAGTTGATTAAGCCGATCTCAAGCGAAGCCTGGGTGGGTGATGGTAGTTGCTTTCCTTTTTTCAGAGAGAAAGAGGGTGGAGAGATGAGAGAGAGAAGCCAGGTAGCATTTTAATCCTAAACGGGTACAACCCCTAGAGCTAAAAACACAACCATTTAGTGCACAATAAACTCTTTAAGCACAACGTACAACTCCATAAAGCATAACCATTTGTAAATTAATATATATATAATAATATAATCACCCTAAACATTTCAGTTTAATAAAATAATATAGACGCAAAAACGTGACACTTTTTTATAATCAATTGAAGTGTAATCAACAACATATATTTGATTATCTATCACTTTCATTTATTTTTTTTATAAACAATTAACGTGTAATCAACAACATATATATTTGATTATCTATCACTTTCATTTAAAATACATAAATAATTAAGGAAAAATTGATTTTGATAATCCCAATTTTGACATATTGACCGATAATAGCTTGAATCAAGGAAATGTTTTGTGACATATGCAATTTCTAACCTATTTTACCACAATGAGGTCATAGTAACTGAAAGTTAACCCAATTAGTTGTTGACGTGGACTGTCACGTAAGTAGTCCACATCATCAAAACTTTGACTTATTTGTCACATAAGCAGTCCACGTCAGTAAAATTAACCAGGTTAACTTTTAGTTACTATTATATTGTTGAGGGAAAATAAGTTGAAATTTGGACAGTAATGCTTTGGAATAAGCATGAGTAATCAAATGAATTAAAGCATTTCGATAAGACCCTATACCTAAAGCTAACATCATATAACTCAATTGAGACATTGTGGAATAGGCTAAACCCCTCTTAATGTCTTTTTGAGCAAGAGCTCCGAAAAAAACTGTTATTATCCCTATCAAAGAGATCAAATTCATTATGTGGGGTATGACTATGAAAAGAGGCATAAGTCGAGCTACATGAAATATTCTCGCTGCTACCATCGTAGCAGCATGTATAAGGACCGAAATAGGGGTCGGCCCTTCCATTGCATTAGGTAACTGTAAGGCCCTAACCCATTCTCATGTGTTTAACGAATAAAATAAGGGTTGAACATGTGATACTATTACCAAAAAACATGTTAAGACGTTAACAAATATATACAAAACACGACTTTGAAACACTTGACATAAGTACTAGGTTATTCACAATGATTTCAACCCAAAAAGGCTTAAGTTTTACACCCAAAATCAAGAGTCTATGCGGAAGCTAACACGATGCAACGTCCGGTTCTTCACAAAATGAGCTTGATCATCATCCATACTCCGAGTTATATACCTAGGGTTGAATATGAAAAACAAACCCATGAATGTGTGTTAGTTTAGTCAAGTAATTGAATAAAACAACCAGCATAAGGCGAAGGAAAAAGACCGGCCGTAGCTTACGGCCCCAAAACAAAGAAAATCAAACAAAACTAGGCTAAGCGTCCTAGACGCACTTCTGGGCGTCCAGGACATTGCCCAGCGTCCTGATGGGCGTCTCCAGAGGGTCTTGGGCATCCGGAGTCTAGCAGTTGGGCGTCCTAGGCGCATGTCTGGGCGTCCTAGGCGCATGCTGCTGCACAAAAAATTGTGAAACTAACATCTTGACTAGTTTTTAAAGGGGATTTGGATACCTTTGAACCCATGTTCAAGGCCCTTCCTAGGGACACTTGGGGACTTATTTAACACCATTATATCATGCTTATAAGATGTCATTGATCAAGTTCCCTTTTCGGTTATTACATGCATATGTTGTTTTTATCCAAATCGACTAGTTTAGAAGTATTCGCCTAAAACCAAGACCAAAGCTGGACATATGCTCATCTAAAGACATAGTCAAGGTTCACACCTGGGAGATTAGCTAACTATCCGGTTCTAGCTTACCCAACACTTACCAATAGCGGGTTTGGACTAAGCTTGGGCACATGGGTTTTATCGGGGACTTGTCCTCGTTACGTTTTAGTATCTCCATTCATCCTAACTCTCTCGCCAATCGATTCACAACCTGATTTTTGATTAATCCCTCATCACTAGAGGTAGTTTTCAAGATTTCCCTTGGGCAATACGCCGTTGTGGCTCTACCTTAGCGTCTATGGCCCCGAGGGCCATTTATGCGCAATTCCAAGCACCCGGTCTACATTGCCCATTGGTATAACGGATTCACCGGTCACTTATCACTTAGGGAGTGGTTGCCTAGCAAGTCAATATCGCAATGGTATGAGTATGAGATTTGAGTCCTAGAAGGAATTACCTTAGCCCCTTTTTGCTTCTAGAATAGCTTGAGATTACTAACATAAAGTCTACGAATATACTCAAGCAATTAACAACAATCGATATCGGCATAATGTTGACCCTCAGTTTAGGTCCTTCTTTAACTAGTGTTTCACCCAATTGACTCGTTAGCCTAATTGGGATATTGACAACCTTCCTCTAAGGCCGTTTTCTATGAATTATGAATCTCGTTTAAGCTTTTTTGTGACATTCCAATGACTAGTTTCAAATATACATACAATGGTATAACTAAGCATATAAACATACTAGGAATATATTGAGATTTAAGCCATCGAGTGACTTACCTTATGCGTGCTTCCATTTTACCTCATTCCGAGATTTCTTGACCAAACGAAGTTTCTTGTACTCACACCTAGATGTGTAATCCACATTGGTGATTAAAATCATGCTCTTAGACATTATTTATTTGACCACACAATTTTTGATCAAGTTATCAATGCCTTAACTATGCTCAAATGAAAACGAGTTTCATTGGGGCATTTTATCAAACACCTTATAGGCGTCATTTTCCTAACTTAAAAGTTTAGGACATTATGATCTCATAGTTTCACCATTTTCTTAGTTTATCATATTTAGCAAGTCCACTTGCTTTCTAAGCCCAAGTTTACTACCAATTATGATTATACAAGTCATAATCTTCAAGGTTTTTGCTAAGATTTTAGCCAACCCATAAACCCATTCTCTTCATTATATGAGTTTACATGAGCATAATCATCATCCAAGGATTTTGTTGAATTTACACAATTTAAGATGTATGATGGTTCCCTAATACTAGAGCAACCATAACAAACCATAATTTTTACGTTTTTATACCACCCAATGATTTTCATTATGATCATACTTGAGTATAATCATCAAATTAGGCAAAATAAAGGTTACCTTGAGGTGTATTAAGCTTGGATGATTCAATCTAGAGCTAATGCACACAAAAGCCCCTTGATTTCACCTTGATTCAAGCTTGTTCTTGAGTTCTTGAGGGTTTGGTGTGTGTGTGTGTGTGAAGATGAACGAATTTGGAGATTTTTGAAGTTCATCTCCATGTTTTGTTTTTAATACTAACCAAACTCAAGTTTGGTCATTTGGCAAATATGGCCCCTCCCATCTTTTGTCAAGTATTTTCTAGTTAAAAGCCCATTGTGCTTATATTATCGTAAAATACTGTTTAGAAATTTTTGGGTGTTACAAGTAACCATACATGATGGGGAAATTGTGCAGATTTAGCAATTGCACCGGCAAATAAGAGAACAACGCACAAAGTAACAAATAAATTGAACTCATTATTAGAAATCAAGTTATTGAATACTTGGAATAAATCACGAAATTCAAAACTCCCCGTTATCCATTAAAAACCTAAAATGCCTAATAATAAACCAAAATCACCAACACGATTAGTTACAAATGCTTTTTGACAGGCCATTGCTGCAACAGGTCGTGTGAATCAAAATCCTACTAACAGATACGAACACATTCCAACCAATTCCCAAAAAATATAATTCGTATCAAATTTGAACTAGTAACTAATCCCAACATGGAAGTACTGAAAAAACTCATACAAGCAAAAAATCTCAAATATCTGTGATCATGACACATATAATTATCACTATAAATCAGAACCATAATTCCAACAGTAGTGATTAATATTGACATAATAGAAGTAAGTGGATCGATCAAGTATCCAAATTCTAAAGAAAAATCATTATTTATAATCCAAGACCATACATATTGATAGACAGAAATGCTATTTATTTGATGAATAGACAGATTCATAGAAAAAATCATGACTATACTTAACAATAAAACACTCTGAAAAGCCCACTTACGACGAAGACTTTTTGTTGCCATCGGAAAAAGAAGAAGTCCCAACCCTATTAAGATTGTTGTCGACCAATACGTTAAAGTTGAGATTATTTATAATGTAAGAAATCTTGTTATACGAAGACATAGGAAACCATGACATCCTAGACAAGAAATATTGTTACCCGAAAACTTACGGGGGACTTATACCCTTCTAACTAACAAATCAAGTAAATTGTAGTTTGTTGGGCAGGTGGCCTCTTAGAGATTAGGGATCGAAAGATGAAGTCTCTATATTAACTCTTAAAACAGAAGGATTATAGGTTAAAGAGATTAGGCCATGTGTAGTGGGGGTGATGGATGGGGCTTGATGAATTAAAATAATAATAAATTGAAATGAGGGGTTTTATAGGGGCTTTATATAAAGTAGGTGTGTAGTGGATGAGGGGCTTGATGGGGATTAAAATATTGTTGTTTGATTGGATATAGAAGAAGGGGATGTAGAAATTGAATTTTTTATATATAATATAATATATATATATATATATATATTTGAAAAGGACGAGTGCACACTCCGTGATAGCCATCGCAAGAGAAAAGGAAACAACCCCATAGCCCCCCCCCCCTCCAGATGTTCCCGGCACAATGGGCCTCACTCACACCATCCATGGTGCCCACTACGCATGAGCTTATAAGAGCTAACCATGTTTTCTCTCAACACGCGAGTCAAGCATGGGTGAAAGGAAATTGCATTACTGTCCTTGGGATGATACGGCGTAGTCTTCACTCCTTTCTCAAGGTAAGGATGTTTTAACCATAGTTGTTAAAAGAGCAATTAAGAACGGTGAGCTTTGGGGAGGGTCGTCTCCAAAAATTTTAAAATATGTTTGGGCTCTTTGCGAAATAAAAATCGAGCCTTACCTCACAATATAATGAACTAAACCCACAACTTTTTTTACATGGTTTAAACTTTAAGATTTGAATTGGACCTAGAAATTGGGTTAGTTTCAGGTGTGAACAAATATAATTAGTGGAATATTGGGCCTATTAAAAACTACAACTATAAAATCTAAAATCTTAATAGGCCTAATCAAAGATATTTTTTTAATATATATAATAATTTTAAAAAAAATCGGGCCTACTTGAGGGCGGTCCGTGAGCTGGTGACCACCCGGCCCATGCTTAGAGCCGATTCTGGCCTTGGGACTTAGTGCAAGGCGCTTAAAAAGTAAGAGCTTTTATAAGCGAGACACACGTTATAAAAATACATTTTAGGAGTTTTAAACATGTTTTAGGATTCTTTAGGGTTAGTGTAGGTTGTTTTAGGTTGATTATAGACTTGTTTAGGGCTGGTATAATTATTTCAAACTTGTTCAACAAATTGTAGGCCGGAATTCCGTTGGAACATGGCCTGAAAAATGCACCTGATGGACTGAAAGTAAAGCTTTTGAAGCGAAGCAAGAGGCTGCGTTGAGCCTGAAAAACGAGCCTAGATGCGCACCTGAGTGAGCTTCGACGACAGAGGTTTTAAGTTGCATCTCTGACGAATGGAGAGTCCACACACATCTAAATGACATATCGATGTATTGTCCATTAGATTATAACATTTACAGTCAGCGCTCCACCAATTCGGATGTTACAAATGTGATTGTAGTAACCAATGATGTCGTACATTGTAAGCGCGGTCCCCAATGTTTGTCGGTTTTGATTATACCACTTGTATCACTAACTATCGGTACCACAAAAAAGATTGCTCGAACGGGTTACATAAGTGACCACACAAGATTTATATGCATATAAATCTAACTATTATACTATGTATAATTGAGAACCCAAGATGAATAGTTCCCATGCCATTTTGGTTATTTGATTTATTATTAGGGATATTTTCGTCTTCTTAGGTCTTTATTTTTTGGGTCCAATTTTGTGTTGTCCTTTGCATGAGACAGGTGTTATATTTTGGTCCCACGTGTTGGTTTCAGTGTGTTTATCATCTTTGTGTTGTCCCTCACATAAGACACGTGTTATAGCAAACCATCAGCTTAAATGGTTTTGAGAAAAACCATTTGTGGATCCAAATATAAAAGCCAATCCATGTTTTCTTTGAACCCCAAAGAAATACACATACACGTATGTATACCAGAAAGAGAATGTGTGCAACGAGAGGAAAAGGGAAGAGGGAGAAACAACACCACGCCTGCACATGGCGGCGACGCGTGGGTCTCCAGATCGTAAAAAAAGGAAGCATATGGTGGTTGGATAGGTATTAAGGTTGTGTCCTTTTGGTGGTCTTCAGGAAGGATAAATGGGGTGATTGGTCTTTAGAAAAATGGTGCTCTGTTGGTGGTAGATCTTTCATCAACATCGAAAATGCAATAATATCGCGAGGGTTACTTTGTTTGTAGCTCAACTGGTATAAATTGTTGTTTTGTTTTTTCTTTCAAGGGTTGGTGATTCTCAGGGAAATTAAGTGGCCAGTGATTAAATCATAGGCTCAAGATGATGATGATGATGATGATGGTCAGATCCAATGATAATGTGGCAAGAGAGGAGCATCAACTTTTAATAGATCCCCAATTTGATACAAGCTGGTGTTCTTTAACTGTGTGCTTATAGTGATACAAATTTTCATTTCTTTTGTCATTAAGCTTATCCATACGATGTGGGCTTGGGCTACGTAGAACAAGAGTTTAAGTTATTAGTTGAGAAATGAATTCTCTCCTTTTTATGATGGAAGAAAATTGAGAAACCAAAATGCATTTTGATTACATGATATTACTAGAGTCCCTACCACTATTTGTATCTTTTATCTTTTTTCCACGAAAAATATGGAGTTATATTCGTCATGAAAATGAACAATATAAATCGTTATTTTTTCTGTGAAAGCATCATTATACTTTGTATTTAGCATTTTTATTTTCTAGATTTTCACTTTTAGTTGTAACATCGAGAGATCAAGTGTCTGTGTCGTATCAATAACATCATGAACCGTACTTTGATGCTAACCGAATTCCCGCCGCAACGCGCGGGAGAGTTTTACTAGTTTATATTATACCATCTTTGTGGTTTTTAACCTGAACTTGCATCCTATTATATATATATACAAAAGGTAACATTCGATGTGAGGCGACGTTACTGTTACGCTCAATACAACACATTTAAGCACGATCTCTGTCATGTACAAGTCTTTAATGCGCCTGAGCTGTGACACGTGTTTTTAGTACGTGTATCCTTCCTCCCCTTTTCCCACTGCAATCCCTCCTTCATCTCCATCCCTCTCTCTTTCTCTGTCACTGTGTTTTCTCACTCTTTGTCGGTTGTAGGCGACGCTCCTCTTGCTCTTGCTCGGAAACACTGTGGTCGTCTATCTACTTATCGCTAAAGTTTTCTCTCTTTAAGATTTTAGGGTTTTTTAAAGGATTTCAGCTAAGGTATGGCAGTTTACTGTGATGTTTTCGTTTTATTAGATGACAATGATGAGGCTATTTGAGGCTTTGTTGGTGATGGTGGCGTCTGGCCTTCTGGGATGGTGGTGGTGGGTGGGTCTTTACAGAGAGATGGGAAGGAGGTGAAGAGAGAGGGATAAGTGATGGTGGCTGGGTTTTTGGGGAGAGAGTGGGAGGAGTGGTGTTGGTGGTGGTTGGGTTTTAGAGAGGGAGAGAAAGAAAGAGAGAGGTAGTTGGGTCTTTAGAGAGAGAGAGAGAGGAGTGGCGTTTCTAGGGAGAGAAACTGAGAGACGGGTGGTGGTGGTGTCGGTGTTGTTGGATGGTTGTGGTACTGGCGGGTGGTTGTGGTACTGCGGGGTGGTGTTTGGTAGTTGCTGCGGGAGTGACGGAATGTGGTGGTGGTTGCGGGAGTGGCGGTTGGTAGTGGTGATTGTGAAAGTGACGGTTGGTGGTGGGGGCTGTGGAAGTGACGTTTGGGGTGGCTGTTGTGGAAGTGAGTTGGTGGTGGTGGTGGTGTGAGGCCAGTTTCCACAACAGAGAGAGTTTGGGTAGAACTCCTGAAGAGATTATTAAAGATTTTTTTTTTTATTTCACGTAAGTAGGTAGGTTTGATGTTTTTGAGTTTTCTTGAAAAAAAAAAGTCATATTGTACACTGTTACCTTCAACACGCAACCTTTTTCTGCTTGGACAGAAATAATAATATTAAATACGAATAACATTGAGTTGAAATAACACAGAATTCACTTTCCAATAGAAATAGTATCAAACTTTTAGCGCATATTTGTCTCAATAATTCACCATAAACTATGAGATTAATTTTCTTTTCGATAATATAATCTCAACCTTTTTTTCTTTATAAGTACAAAATTTTGGTTGCATACGCATTCATTTGTATGTGTAATGGATTTGAATCTTGGCAAAAACTTTTTTATGCATTGTATTCTACACTTTTTTGGTAACTATATTTTGGGTATTGTATTTTACCAATCGTGCGTCAGCCACCGTATTTCTTACATGTTTGCTTATCATGGGTTTGAGTTCGATGGATGGCGTTTTTTCCCAAACATATTTATTCTGGCCGGATTAAATACGATAATGGAAATACGATGATGCCACAGGTTAACAGCATATGTATTTGGGTGTTATGTTTGTGGAAGTAAGATTAAAGGGTGTTTGACTATGTAAATAATATATATTGACTCTAGGACGAAGCACGGGCATGGCTGAACAACTCAGAACGGCATTGGGGCTTTGTTGTATGTGTTGTATAACATAACGACTTCAATGACATCGCTTTGTAATGCGTGTAATGAAGCTACGTTGCCGCGTTCTGTAGCTCTAATTCTAGCGGGTCAAATATGGGTATGTGGTCGCCCCCGCCGCGGCAACGCGCGGCGGGTATAAAACTAGTTGTAATACACAAGGTAACACATTGGGTATCCTGGTGTTGATTATTGATTAAAATAACCCAAACAACTTCGAACGGGTTAGTCATAATATAACGTCTTATGTCAAATGGGTCGCATAGGATTCGGTTCTAATGAGAACCAAGTTGAGCTGTGAGAACCGTGAGAACTCAGACGTAAAATATGAATTTAAAAAAAATTACACACTAGTGTAAAAACGGTTAACCCCGCCATAAAAAAATTAGAAAAAAAATTATTTGCGACATTTTTACACCGGTATAACAAAACGATTACATCAATATAACTAAATTAATATTTTATTCAATATTTTATTATGGTTTAATTACAACCACAGATAATAAAATAAGTGTGATTATAAAGTGAGTTCTTTAGTTCTCTCAACTCAATCTAGTTCTCATTTATCTATTATATAATTGAAAGCAATTTATCCTACATGGCATTCAAAGATGACACCCTCCTCCTTGAATGTGCCATGTGGCATTAATTGTTTTAGGAAAAAAAATTTAAAAACAAAATTTGATTTTTTTTCTCTCAGGTTTTCTTCCATAATTTTTAAACGTTAATATCTTTTATATACAAGATTTTTTAAAGAAAAAAAATTGCACCAAATTAACGAGCGTTTTATTATCTTTCCAACGAGTACCATAATGCTATATAAAATCGGAGAAAAAAAAATGACAATTTTTTTGTGGGGTTTTGTTCATACAGGAAAAAACATAAAGTGTTCAGCTAATTCATTAATCAATCACTAATTATGTTCAAATCAGTAAATATGAATTCTATTTTCAACATGTGTTAGCATTGGAGTTGTACATTGTTTTAGGTTAGGTATTAATATTAGAATCATACATTGTTTAAGGTTAGGTATTAACATTGAAAATACATTGTTAATTGTTTTTGTTTAGGTGGTACCCGAAGTTTTCCTGCATGTAACTCTAAAGCGTATCATTCTATTTCATATGTAAATTTGATATGTTATGTTAGATTTCTCAAGAACCCCGGATGTTCCCGGGGTATAATCTAGTATTACATATATATTTCTTAAAGACCATTATGGGTCGAAGAAAAGCAAAACATAACTAAAGTATGGGTTAAAACTTAAAATGTGCAGAACTGCAGAAGGGTACGCTAGTTTACCAGTACCAGCCGGCTGCCCGTAACCACTAGTCCTGTCGTGCCACTAGCTACTAGAAAAACATATAGAAGGGGAATCCGCTTTTAACCTGTTGTGAGTTATGACTATGATTTTAAAGGGTGCTCATTCTGACCCATTACACAACCAAATCACTCATACGTCTCATACGTAAAATATAACAAAATATTCATACCAATTCTTAATACCGAATTCTGAAAAAAAGATCACAAAGAATAGGCGTAGAATGCGCCCCCAATGTTCAAGTAGTTCACCTAGAAAACCCAATGTATAACGGGACTACTTATTGATTGAATGCTCCCTTCAAAAGGCTTTCTCGTGGTTTACAAACCGGGAAAAAAAAACTGCAAAAAATCAACACGTGATCAAGGTTTGAGGGCAAGAGCCAAACCGAATTTGGGGGTTCTGTCCAAGGCTCGGGTGTCAAGCTCAGTAGACATGGTAACGAGCGATTTGGGAATGATCTCATGCTGCAGCAGTGCAGCGAGCTTCCCATGGTTGTTGAGCTTAGCTTTCACCAATGTGAGGCTATCAACTACATATGAACCTCCAACGGTGAATGTATTTTCGTTCGTTGAGAACCTTCTAGAAATCTCACCTACAGCACCACTCTTCTTCGATACATCCAGATGGTGTATATATGATGCGCGTATACTGTCTCCTTTGTCACCCCTGAAAAGTTACGACAGACGTTAGATAAAAAATATACTCGTAGAAGTCTTTGAACCTAATTAATTGACAAGTAACTTACACGGATGGTCTATTTGGTAAGGCTGTATTGTGGTTTTGGTCCTTAAGAAATTACAGGTTTGGTCCAAGAGTTTGCCGACCCGTAGTACATTTGGTCCTTCGATTAGAGGGCCGTTTATTTTAAAAGCTATTTTTAAATGACCATTATACCCCTATTATTAAAGAAAAACTAAAAATATAAAAGGGTAAAGTGAAGAAAAGGGGTGTTTGTGATAGTTATAATTATTAATTTTATTTGTTTCAAATAAAAGGGTAAAATGATCATTTCACATAAATTTAACTGAACTTTTACTAAAAAGGATCAAATGTGTTAAAAAATGCAGGACAATGGTTGTAATTTCTGAAAATAAATGACCACAACCACAATATATAGCAGATCATCCGTGTGATTTACTCTTATTTAATAATGTAAAATTGCTTACAAGACTATGGAAGCACAAGAATCGGGTTTATTAATGCTGATGCCGGCAGTGTACTTTGTTATTTTACCAGAGGAAGTCTCGTAACCAGCCTCGGCACCAATAACAAAAGTTGGAGTACCTATTGTAGCTGATACATCGACTGTTGGGGTTTCGCTTAAAGCAACTGCTGATGTCAAAGAAGCATGGCAATGAAAGTATTGAACCTCAACCTGCATAATAATAACACACACTAATGCACCCAAATGAAAATGAATAAATAAATAAATAAATAAACATATACAAAAGCAGTGAAATATATTACCTTGCCAGATTTGAGATCGGGGAGTTTGAATGAGGCAATGGTTTTTGTTGAAGGTACAATATCAGTGAATGTTAATATTGTAGCAATCTGTCAAACGAGGGTGGGATTAGAAGGGATACATCATATATGATAGGAGATGTTATAAAAAAGTGTTGAGCAACATACGTTTGATTCAGTGTCGAGTTTGACATCAATTAATGTATTCTTGTATTTGTACACTGCTCCCACATCTCCTGATGACAGGCCACCTTTCTTTGTTGCAGTTGATGTAAGTGTCTACATTATAAAGTAATATAAGATTATGCTTACAGCTTACTTGAGCTTTAGAGGCAACAAGACATTGATCGTTCACATTTTAAAGTTTCCATCACTTTGCTCTATAATTTGATTGGTTGTTAAAAGCATGGATTCAAAACTAGTATCCTGTATATAGCAATAGTCAACTAGGGATGGCTGAGAAACTCAAACCTGACAGAGAAAACCTGAAACAATCAAGACATATAATGGGATGGGCATCCGGGCATGGACCTAGACACCTAGTATGAGATTAAGTATAAAAAATCCGCGGTTTTAGAATAAATATGGCATTAGGTGATACCATCTAATTACCCAAAACGACCATACCCATTTCCCGCATCAAAACTGCATAATAATCTTATAAATATAATAAATGGTATTTTTGAAGTTATTAAAAACTTGAAATGATCAAAAACATAAAACTGTTAAGAGGTGTAGCTGAGTATTCGATATTTCAAGTTAGGGTGATCAAGTCTCAGGTAATTGGAATCCAACGCACAACGGGTAATTTTAGCACATCAACTTATATACAGGTATAATAAAAAAAGCAACAGTGGGTGCACCTTTGACACAATGAAAATAATAATAATGAAAAAACAAATAAAGATTGAAGTCATTGACTGCTGCCGTAAGACATGTGCATATGATCACATCAGAATAGTATGTCTATATGATGTAGCAGTCTGCCTATGTAAACAAAACCAGAAGACATCATGGCATTCACAATTAAGTCATGTTAGGTATTCTACGATAAATATGTTGATGAAAGCTGTTTACACACACGTGTGTGTGTGTCAAAGTAGTACATAAATGTTGCAATAGCAAAAGAACCTAAAGCAACTCAAAGCACAAAGCTCAGTTGCTGACTTAACTCTAAACCATGCTGAAAACATGAAGTCCTATGGCAAAGTTCATAACTGTGTGAATCATATGAGCACTTACACCTAACAAATACTGGAACTTGTGGGGAATGGATGCAAAGGACACATGGATGGTGGGTTGGGTTGAATTATCTACAAGACTCATGCAATGGATTCTTAGAAACAATGTCATCTCAAACATCAAGAGGTTGACATTCGTAAGATTGTTAAATTTACCTCTCAAAGTGACGATTAACACCTCATGTGAATTCTAAATTGTTAGTCAACAGTAATAAACAGAAATTAGTATATGAAGATTATCACATTCACATATCGCACTTGGTAGGTAGTCTAATCTACTACTTTTAACTCAACTTGATATTTCCCATACAATCAAGTATGATGACTAGGCATATGCAGAATCCACAAAAGATTTTTTCAGAAGCAATTAGCAAAATCAAGATATGTGAAGAGTATGATTAATAAGCCATTACGGATACGGAAGGTTAATACTGCAAGTGAATTAACTATCATGATTTACACATACGAGAGATCATTATACTTGTTTTGTTAGTCTACATGTACATTATCTTTGAGCAGAGCAAAGCTTTTGATGTTCTGAACGACAATCAACTATATTTTTGGCAAGGCAGAATGGCAACTTAAGAGAACACTTTGCTTCTATAATTCTTGAAGAACTTGCATCAAGCAATGCGTTATTCTACTCCCATGAATAAGACAATGGTCAGCAAAACGTCTAGCAAAAAATCAAACTATTCATGCAATAACTAAACATGAGAGGTGATCAGGTCAGGTAAATTACTTTTTACTAAAACAAAATGGATAATGATATCAAGTTGAATCATATTGGCATGAAGAATCAAGTTGTAGATGTATTTACAAAAAGATTGGATGCTGACGATAACGACTCTCTTCATCACCTCAACATAGTAAAAAACGGAAGTTTAAGACTTATAAGGATTAAGGCAATACTAATGTTACAAACTTACAACTTACAACACCATCTACTTGTGTTTGTGATTGACTAATTTAATAAGTGACTAGCATCCTGATCATGTGGCCTAGTGGTAAAAGGGCCGGTTCTCTCTTTGGGGGAGCCGGTTCGATTCCCACGGGAGGCATGTGATGGATACCCCCACCCTTGTGGTGGGGTAGGTGGTTGGGAAGTGATGGAGAGACCCTTGACCCTTGTGGTCATGGGTTCGACTCCTGATCCCTCCAGGTTTTACCGGTTCACTACCGTCGTGCCTTCGGGCGGGTTTGTGGGCCGGGTTTTCCCTGAAACAGGAGACGGCTGGGCCGAAGGGTTCTGTCCGTACGGACTAGAGGCCGTCTGGGGCCCCTTTCGGCCATTGGGGGCCGCGTACAGAGTACCCGGCAATACTTTAGTTGATCGTTCAAAAAAAAATAAGTGATTAGCTTTTTTCAAGACCTTGGCAGCTGACATCGTTGGCACTTGGCCATATTAGTCCCGGGGGTACTATTTGAAAAGCCCTTCCATAGCTCCACATGGTGTACATAGCAATGTGTTAGTTTATTTATATTTTTACCTCAAAATAAAACCAAGTAGGATTAATTTTATGTAGTCGGTTACTAAGTATGTGTTAGTCGACTCAATACTAATGTGATCACGTATTCGTCATATTTTCTAAGAACATGTCCAAGAGGTTCATTAAATTGTGGTTCTCTTCTCCTTCCTAGTTACTCAAAAGTAAATTCTTTGTGAGCCTATGTAGTTAACTCGCCGATATATCGGTAACATATCACCGATATTCGGTTATAGGTCATCAACCGATATATTGATACAATATATCGGTACCGATATTATCGGCGATAATGCGATATTGACTTATATCTGACCGATTAATCACCGATATTCCCGATATCAGTACCTTCTTCTAAGTTCTTCCATTTGTCTTTCTTCTTATTGTTGCTATTAGTGTTTCAAGTCTTAATTGGTAATTGTTAGTGTTAAATATAAGTGTTTTAACTTTTAAGTCTTATAAATGTTAGTGTTAGATTGCTATATATATATAAATTTTGCATGATATAAAGATTATCGATATCCCACCGATATCTCACCGCGATAACCTATATCTCAAATATCGGTCATTGACCGATATCCGATTTTTTTACCGCATTAACCACTTAGTTGTGAGCTAAAGAATACTTTCTTTCTAGTAGATACATTATAAACTAGTAAATTACGCGCCGCGCTTAGCGCGGCGTAGAAACATAACCGGTACCGATTCGTGAAAACCTACAGATTTTTCCGACGCATAGCGGAGTTACACCAGCGGTATTGCGAGGGTCTGCTAATCGGATAACAGAACGTAGAGAGTCGTATTGTTCCGTCGGTACGCCGGTGCGCGTTGCAGCGAGCAAAACGCCTAAACCGCTAGAAAACAATTGATAAAAGAAAACATCTACGAACCTGGCCACCAGCCGACGGCGCCGCTGTCATCGCGATTGCAACGAACCACCGCTTGAAAAAGAGGATTTAGTAATAAAAGTACTGCGGTGGCATTTTTATATTTACCTCTAAACTAAAGGCTTTTTATTTTGGTTTTAATAATAAAACTATGCGATGACATTTTCGTAATTACGCCGAAACTGAAGGTTTATTATTTTGAAGTTACTGTTGCTAAGGACGTAAAATGTTATATATATATATATAATGTGTAGTAACTAATAACCAGTAAGTCAGTCTTCTTTCAACGAGCCTTCTTCTTAAGAGATCATAACGATCTTGTGAACCACTATTACTATATCAAACTAACAAATTTCTACAACAACCTTAAAGTTGGTCCATACGCTAATAAAAAACCATCTTTGACTAGTTACATACTCTACTGGCACTGCAATAATTTTAATCAATCCAATGGTTAAAATGATCCTACCTAAATTGTAAGTGTCCTTTAGTGAAGGGATAAATATGCCAAATGAGCACTACGTGAAAGTACACATTAATAACTATATCTTTCCCAACACTGGTAAAAAGGAAACCAAAAATGGAAACACTAAAAGAAAAACATCAATAAGTCTGTACATACACATTTCAGAACTTCACAAAGCAAAGCTAGACATTGAGCAGCAATTGCTCAGTTCCACTTGGTAACGCGCTAGATCTAAAAATGTGCACCCGAGGCGCAGAAGAAAGCACATCATTTTTCAAAAAGGCACATCTCATGTAGTTCAAGCCACTAGATCAAAATTGGATCCGTAAAAGCAACCTAAATGATGAAGATATTATGAAAGGCTTGCTTGATAAACAGGTTTATATGTAAAACATATAAGAGATATGCAGCTTTTGGTTTTAAATAAAGCCTATTTAATTGTACATAGACGCGCGTACCACGTAAGTGATGTGCACCTCTCGAACTCCTAAGGAAGTGTGAACATGACTGGCAACTCATTCAGCCTAAATCAAACTCAAATACTCAATTTCCTTTCTATTTTGACTAATCATCCTAAAACCATCACAACCACATTCTAATGAAACAATCAATCAAATCACAATCACAAACACAACAGATCGAAACTAAAATCACACTAAAAGTCAAATACAACATATATTAACTAAAAACCCTAACAAATAACTTAAAACATCCATACGCCACATTTCATAACATCACAACATCAACAATAATTAAAACAAAAGAAGAGAAATCGGTACATACAACTCCAGAAACACTGCTCGTTGAAACGGAAAACTTCGGATCCGATATGTAGTCTCTCGTTAGCAGATCTACACATAACGAAAAACAGATGACAAAAAAATTGAGCACATACACTGAATCTAAAGATGTATGCATGCATATTACAATCAAATAACGGATAACGAAACGGTTATAATAATAATAATAATAATAATAATAATCAGAGATGTTACGTACCTTTGGCTTTTTTACCGATATCAGAGAATAGTCCTGGTCCGCTCGTCATCGTCTTTGATAAGAGAGAGAGTAGAGAGAGAGAGAGAGAGAGAGAGAGAGAGAACGGCGTTGGAGATGTACGGAGACAAGGAGGTTGAGCCAGAGGGGTGGGGGTATATCCGACTGACGGGTCGGATTGGACAAGTGGTGTTTGATTCGGACAGTAGTGTCAGAACGAATCGAATAACGAATTTTTGAATCATTGAATCAAAATTCTCTAATTTTTAATCTTGTTATCTGAATTCTTATTCGATTAAAATTCAATTAATTTGATTCGTATTCAATTCGTATAAGAAACTCGAATTCGAATCGAATTCGTTTTAATTCATATTCATAATGAATAATAAATTGTTTTACTTTTAGTTTATTACTACTACAAACTCATTAGATTTAACGTACAAAATACTAATATGCAAAATTGATAAACAACAATATGTTAAATACGGGAATGCTAAAAGTAGTAGAGACTATTGTTTTTTTAGAGTTTTGTGATGTATGAGGTAAATATGTAAAATAAAAAAAGAAAAAAAAATAAGGTAAAAGTTGTAGAGATTATGGATTTTTAGAGTTTTGCGTAAATTTAGAATTCTGTGATGTATAAGGTAAAATGTAAGTATTATGTTAGAGTCCCGTGTGTACACATGGTATATGCGCAAGTCAAATGAAAAAAAAATCTATAAAGATTGTATTATATGTTAAAAATAACCCAATATATTGAAGTTTATAGTTTTAACAAAGAATTCAAATGTGGAAAGCAAAATGGGCTAATAGTCTTAAACAATATAACTGTTTGTCGTGAACAATTAAACTATTAACATACGCACAATTTTTTTCCATAAGTGGCTCTATGATATGGTTGTTTTGCAGGAAGCCAACATCCTTACGATTGTTTCTTATAGGTTCATAGGTAACCAAAAGATAATCCAAAAATTACTTGGATTTGGTTAAAAAGATTCATAGCCATTGGAATGACATACCTGTAAATTTGAGTTTGGATTCTTGTATTTGAACTCATGTCATATATCTATTTCTAAATGCACAACAAATAGCATGACCACCTTTTGTAATAATAATAATAATAATAATAATAATAATAATAATAATAATAATAATAATAATAATAATAATAATAATAATAATAATAATAATAATAATGACGATGATGATGATGATGATAATAGGTATACACAAAAATTGTTAACCATAGCAAAACAAAAGACAACAAAATACTACATTTCAAGTAATTATGAAGCAGTACTAAACTTATAACTATTCATCATGTTCAAAATTGAAACCACCAAAATTGTATACACAAAAATGTTAACCATAGCAAAAATTGTTAACCATAGCAAAACAAAAGACAACAAAATACTACATTTCAAGTAATCATGAAGCAGTACTAAACTTATAACTATTCATCATGTTCAAAATTGAAACCACCAAACTTTGTCCAAACCCAAAAAGAATTACCAAATAAACCAAACTAATTACCCCTCATGTAACAACATTAGATAGCATCAACAAACCTTTTTTTTGTTAAAGAACAGGAAATGTATTTCATCACCAGCATGCAGATCCTTAGCTGCAACCACAAACATTATCCCCTGAATATAGTAACTTTTGGTTCCATTTGAATGTTTCACACCTACCCCTAGAATGAGGTGTTTGTTTAAGATCCAACAACATGTTGAATACTCTGATAAACGCATAATGCATTTGTATCGATTGCGTTGAATGCAAAATATCATAAAAATGTTTAATGTTACCCAACATTTAATAGCCAATAAACTTTAACTATTACTTTCTTGACAAAATTAAGAAGTGGCGCCGTATAGCCCTCTACAGGTCTTCAAGCCACTTCTTCATTAGCACTTCTTCCTTAGCACTTCTTCATTAAATGGTCAAATTTAAAGCCAAAAACATTAAAGCAAAACAATGGTAGGCTTTGGGTCACTAAACTAATTGTAGGCGCCAAGCCTCCAAATTCTATGACCACTGATGTGCTAAAAGTAGTTTAATAAAAATAACTAAATTAAACCTAAAACTAGACACCTAGTAATACTCTAGACTCTCTAAAACTAAACTACTGACAGGCAAGTGAACCTATCGACTCTAGTAAAGCTAAAGTAAGTCCGGATATCGAACCCACGAGACTCTAATGGAAAACGGTAACTAGACTCGAAAACTTATCTAAAACTGAAATAAAACTATTTATTATTTTAGAGGGGGGTTTTACTAAAAACTAAATTGCAATAAAATAAAGATTAACTAAAATAAACAAACTGAACTAAAGACGAAAACTGAGCAGAACTGAATTCAAAAGATGGTGAAAATACTACCTAGGTTAGAATCCTACTCATGACTGACGAACTTTTATGGCTATGGAACTAGCTATGGAACCGGGATCTTAAGATACTAAACTTACAGGATAAACTAGAGGACCCTCGACCCTTCTCAAGGAGAAACCTAAGGTTACCTATAAGCCGTTAAACTACCGATTGAGAGGTTACCCTTACAGGCTTACCTACTCTGATGATAAAGTACCCGCTAGACAGTCTACCTTACAGCGCGAAAGCCTCACTACACTAATAGTGTAAGGGGTAACTATAGAAAACCTGACCTGACTCGATACGCAAGTAGTGGTAAGGAAACTAGGAAGATCTTCTTACAAAGCATCTAGATCTAGCAATTTAACACCCTAGACATATCGACAATCCCGCACCTTACAGCTATTGGAATTAGAAGAATACCTAGAACTACCCAATCAACAAAAATCACTCCTATGGAAAACACTAGCAATTTACCATAAACTAGTTGCTAACACACAGTCCACAACCTAACACGCATTCATACATGAAAGACATTCACAAAAACGCATGTGGAGTAAATAATTATTAATTGAACAAAACTAGGTACGCATATACACCAGATCAAAAATAATCAAAGTCTTTACTAAATCATCAATCCACAGTCAAAGTTCCAAAAAAACCATAAAAACGTTCATTCAATCATGAGTATTCATCAAAACCTAAGTAGTAATGAAAGTCTAGCCAAGAAACATGTTCAAAACAAGAATAAAATCAATTCTAAGTTCATGAAACATAGTTTGCAATTCAAAAGAACAAAGGAACGAAGAACCCGAATGATTAAAACCCGAATCTCTCGATCCCAATGCTCAAAATCTTGACCCTTGGCCTTTCTCTCACCTCCTAGTGCTCTAGAGCAGCTTTTGTTCGTCCAAGGTGATGATAAATTCGAATTATGTCCGTCCTAGGGTTTTTAAAATCGAAATTGGGCCAAAAACAAGTTTTTTTCACGATTATAGTCCCGTCACGTAGCGTGACGGGCTTCAGCTTCTGTGGTCACGTAGCGTGACCAGATTCAGGATCAGGGGGGTCCGTCACGCCGCGTGACCAGATGTGCTCTTTCCCGTCACGTAGCGTGACGAGACATAATTTTTCATTTTTTTTCTTTTTTTCGACTTCCCGATCAACCGCGACTCGTCCGGAGGCTCGTTTTTTCTCGTTTAAGCTCCATTTTACTTCCTTTCTTGCCCGGACTCCTGTGCAACACAAAATACAAAATAGAATACGAAAATACCACAAAAACGACACAAACTGACTCGAAAATAACATAAACTATAGACCGAAAATAGATGTATTTTGCAATACATCAACCACAAATAATAGACAAATACGAAACTGATTTCCACCCCCATCGAAGCATGTTAGATTTGGCCTCATAGTGAAGCTTTGTAGTGTAAGCAAGCCACTTCAACATAGTATTGATGGTTATATCTAAGTGAGAACAGTGAGAATTTCTTCAATTTTATAAATAATAGTATGATATATATGGTTTAAAAAACTATATCCCTACAGCTTTTATGCATTTGACTTACTTCGAATGGCTTTCAACCATTTTGCCTTGTTTGTTGATGTGTTGCAAAACACATATCTTTTCCTATGTATTTTGTATATTATTCAGTCAAGTTTTTATTCGTTTCATGTCGTTTTTATTATGTATTTATTAATTTAATTCTTTTGTAGGTGTTCGTGAGAAAAAAGCTTCAAACAGTAAAAAAAATATTCAAGACGCGGACACCTGGTTCGAACAAAGACGACTACTACTACTAACAACAACAGCAATAACAGCAACAGCACCAGCACCAGCAATAGCAACAGCAACGGCAACACCAACAACAACACCAGCAACAACAACAACCCGTTATTCCTTAAGACGTGGTCCTGTAGTTCCCAAGACTGAACTCTCGATCCCACAAAAGCATAAGCCCCAACATCCTTCGCTGAGAGAAGCCCTACTCCTCCCAAACACATCGACAATGATGCAAACCACCACTGTAGGTCATCAAAGAACGGTGACCCGCATATCACCATGTCTTCAATGAATTTACCAAAAACTTCTCCTTTGAGTTGTTTTTTTGGCAAACATCACTATATATTAAAAGGAATTGCCATTCTTTTTATAAAACATCCAACCCTTTTGTTGTTTATTCATAAATTTACCAAATAAGGAAAATAAACACGGCCATTGTTATTTCCATAAGTTTCGGTACATTGTCATGGTAAAGAAAGAAATAAACCGTTACACAAAAAAGAAAAGAAAAAAGAAAAAAAAAAACTAACACTCCTCAATTCATACCTCATCACATTTTTCTCATTCATCTACACAAAGTTTCATCGAATTTTCTCGTTAAAGTTTGTAGAATTCGAATCACCATTTACGTAAAGTTCATTCCATGCATTTTACAGCTTTTGTTCAACACAATCATGTCCAGAATCTGATTCTGTCTTCTTGATTTCTCTATATCAAACTTTTTTCTCCAATGTGTGGTCCAAAATTGCGAGTTTAACGTGTTACGCGTGTAATATAATGTGAAATTGGTATTGATATTGATATTGATATTGAGAATTGATCATTCGGTTTGCATGAATAAAGTGGATTTATAGGAGATTAATTTGAGGAGAAAATGGGAATGGAAAACTACTTGAATCATGATTTTCATGCGGTGAAGTCGAAACATTCGTCCGAGGAGGTGTTACAGAAATGGAGGAGTCTGTGTCATGTTGTTAAGAATCCTAAGAGACGATTTAGGTTCACTGCTAACCTGTCGAAGCGTAATGAGGCTGCTGCTATGCGACGTACGAATCAGGTTGTCCCTTTGCTTTTTATTATCATTGATTAAAAAACATACATACATACATAAGAACGTCCGAATGGATCTACATTGACAATTGGATTGTAAATTTGTAATTCATGTTGTGTGATTGAATTAATTTATGAATGGTTATGGATATGGATATGTTATATATACATTTATATATATTTTCTTAAAGAGGATCAAGTAAGTGTAACATGTGTTATCTCAATTGAGTCAATATAATGAATATAATAATGTTAAGGCTTCCTATCAATATGTAGCCATCTATGTAACAAGTAAGTAAGTAACTGCATAAATCAGTATGCTCTAATCTAATATTTCGATATATGAAACATTATGATCTAAGCGTAATTTAAGAGTTTATTATTTATTATGATGATATTTGACTCACAGAATAGTAACCAAGCTTCAAAAGTGTTCCGTTCTTAGTTTATCTTTGAAAATATTTTACCAAATTAGCCAATCTGAAGTTCTTTGCGCCAAGTAACTCATAAGATTTTTGTATTTGGCAACTGATGTTTGCAATTTAATGATTAGGAGAAGCTGAGGATTGCAGTTTTAGTGTCAAAGGCTGCATTTCAATTTATACAAGGCAAGTTCCTACTTGTGCCATAATCAAAATTTTCTTATTTTTTTTTCCGTTGTATTATGATTTTGTTTGTATTCTACTGATACTGTGTACACAGGAGCGCATAGTTGTGATTACGAGGTGCCTGATGATGTACAAGACGCTGGTTTTGACATCTGTGCTGATGAAGCGGCCTCTCTTGTCGAAGCTCATGACCTTAAAAAGCTAAAATTTCACGGTGGTGTGGAGAGCCTTGCAGAAAAGCTTAAGACATCAATCACCAATGGGATTTCTATTGATCATGAAGGGCTAGCCCGCCGACAAGAAGTGTTTGGAATCAATAAGTTTGCTGAAAGCCCACAACGAAGCTTTTGGGTGTTTGTATGGGAAGCGCTTCATGATATGACGCTTATGATCCTCGCGATGTGCGCCTTTGTATCTTTAGTTGTTGGCATAGCAACAGAAGGTTGGCCGAAAGGAGCTCACGATGGTCTTGGGATTGTTGCAAGTATCTTGCTGGTAGTTTTTGTAACTGCAACGAGTGATTATCGCCAATCTTTACAGTTCCGGGATTTGGACAAAGAGAAAAAGAAAATATCCGTTCAAGTGACAAGGAACGGATACAGGCAAAAGTTGTCGATATACGAGCTACTTCCTGGTGATATTGTACATCTTTCAATAGGAGATCAAGTCCCTGCAGATGGTCTTTTCCTTTCAGGGTTTGCAGTCTCTATCGACGAATCCAGTTTGACTGGAGAGAGTGAACCGGTTATGGTGAACGCTGAAAATCCTTGGTTGATGTCTGGAACCAAGGTCCAAGATGGTTCATGCAAAATGTTGGTTACAACGGTTGGGATGCGAACTCAATGGGGAAAACTTATGGCTACTCTTAGTGAAGGAGGAGACGATGAAACACCGCTTCAGGTTAAACTAAATGGCGTTGCAACCGTCATTGGAAAGATTGGTCTTTTCTTTGCTGTTGTAACTTTTGCAGTACTAGTGCAACAGTTGCTTGTCCGTAAGTTCTCGTTAGGAACCCAATGGAGCTGGTCTGCAGATGAAGCTCTAGAATTGTTGGAATATTTTGCTATTGCAGTCACCATTGTTGTCGTTGCGGTTCCAGAAGGGCTGCCTCTGGCTGTCACATTAAGCCTCGCTTTCGCCATGAAAAAAATGATGAACGACAAGGCGCTTGTTCGCCACCTTGCTGCCTGCGAAACCATGGGGTCAGCTACAACTATATGCAGCGATAAAACAGGCACACTAACAACCAACAAAATGACAGTTGTTAAATCATGCATTTGTTTAACTGCAATGGATGTAAACAAACAAGGAAATCCTGCTATACCGGATAAAGCGTTAAAGATTCTTCTACAATCAATATTCACCAACACAGGGGGAGAAGTTGTGAGTAACAAAGACGGGAAGCGTGAGATACTTGGAACGCCTACTGAGGCTGCAATACTAGAATTCGGGTTGTCACTTGGTGGTGATTTCCAATCCGAGCGTCAGTCATCGACAGTTCTAAGAGTTGAGCCGTTTAACTCATCGAAAAAACGAATGGGGGTGGTTCTGAAGCTTCCGGACGGTAGTGTAAGAGCGCACTGCAAAGGAGCTTCAGAAATAATATTAGCTGCTTGTAGTAAAGTGATCAATGGAGAAGGAGAAGTTGTTGATCTAAAAGAAGGGCCCCTTAATTATTTAAAAAGTACAATTGACCAATTTGCTGGTGAAGCTCTTAGAACTCTTTGTCTAGCCTATATAGACCTGGACAAGAGTGTGTCTGCTGACACTCCAATCCCGCCTTCTGGGTATACTTGTATAGGAATTGTGGGTATAAAGGATCCTGTCCGTCCAGGTGTCAAGGAATCGGTTGCTCTTTGTAGATCAGCTGGGATAACTGTTCGTATGGTTACAGGGGACAATATAAACACAGCAAAAGCCATAGCTAAAGAATGTGGAATACTTAGAGATGACGGTATAGCAATCGAAGGTCCAGATTTCCGTGAGAAGAGTCTTGAGGAATTGGATGAACTTGTTCCCAAGATTCAGGTTTGTCACTGGAAAACTCACGGGCCCCACCAATACCCTGCTAACCAATATCTTAACCCGGTCTTATTACTTCATGTAGGTGATGGCTCGGTCTTCACCTTTAGATAAACATACACTAGTGAAACACTTGCGGACCACGTTTGGTGAGGTTGTGGCTGTCACAGGTGATGGAACAAACGATGCACCAGCGCTTCATGAAGCAGACATTGGGCTTGCAATGGGCATTGCCGGAACTGAGGTAAGATAGCAAGGTTTTAGCCTATATCTTTACCATAGAGATAGATGTAACTTTTTTTATATAAATCTTTTACCAAATTTCAGGTAGCTAAAGAAAGTGCAGATGTTATAATCCTGGATGATAATTTCTCAACAATTGTGACTGTTGCCAAGTGGGGTCGGTCGGTCTATATAAACATCCAAAAATTTGTACAGTTTCAGCTGACCGTCAACATTGTTGCTTTAATGGTGAACTTCTCATCAGCTTGTTTGACAGGTACAATTACCATAACACCTTAAGCAAATCCCACATCTCTAGGACATAAGGAACACCCGAACGCATATACCACTAACGTGGTTTGCGTGCATTGACTGTGGATGAAAGAAAAACTCCACAGTTAAGCGTGCTTTGGTGGGAACAATTCAGGACTCGTGAGTCGTGACCTCCTGAGAATCTTGCACTCGGGTTACTGAAAACAAATTCATGAGCTTCTCATGGATCAGAGGCGATTCTTTTAAGGGGCGGGGAGGGGCGCCGCCCCCCCCCCCCCTCCCGAATTTTCGCTCAGAAGTTCCGATTATATAGTATTCGCATAGAACTTTTTTGGTATATAAGGTTTCGACCCCCTGAAACTGGTTTTCGACCCCCCGATGACTTCCGACCCCGAAGTTTCGGGTCAAGATTCGCCACTGTCATGGATGAACTCCTAATAGGAAAAGTGAACAATAGTGGTTGTCATGAGGGGCCGGACGTTAGAGTTACACTTGTTCATCGTATGTTGATAGAAGCTACCACTTGTCCACTTGCAACTTGGATCATCTAATTTTTTTTTTGTTTTGTGTATTACTACTTTAGGGAGCACTCCGCTGACAGCGGTTCAACTGTTGTGGGTGAACATGATCATGGACACATTGGGAGCACTGGCACTTGCTACCGAGCCTCCAAACGATGCACTAATGAAGAGGACTCCAGTCGGACGACATGGGAATTTCATCGACAATGTTATGTGGAGGAACATCTTCGGGCAATCATTGTACCAATTCATAGTGATATGGCTGCTTCAGACCAAAGGGAAATCATTCTATGGCCTATATGGACACAATTCAGATCTGATCCTCAACACACTTATTTTCAACTCATTTGTCTTCTGTCAGGTACATTATATGTTACTTATCTCAATAACATACATGAATGACGTGATGATCATAACGGTTTGATCATCTGCAGCTATTCAACGAGATTAACTCTAGAGAAATGGAAAAAGTAAACGTGTTGAGTGGGATATTGAAGAACAACGTGTTCGTTGGTGTTTTGAGTGCAACTGTGGTTTTCCAGGTCATAATAATCGAGTTTTTGGGTACCTTTGCAAGTACTTCGCCCTTAACAAGGACACAATGGTACTATAGCATTTTGACCGGGTTTATGAGCATGCCGATTGCTGTGATCTTGAAGATGATCCCAGTTTGAGATTGCATCAGGCAAAACCAAACAACTAGATGAGTTTCCATCTCTTCATTAAGTCTAGAAGTGTATTTTTTATTCATACAAGTTATGTATACCAATAGCTTGATGATATGCCAAGGTCAAGACAGGCCTCAAATCGGGCCAGGAAGCACCTGTTGCTTCGGTTTGCATGCTATGGGCCGGCAATTGGTTGAACCGTCTGGTATTTTTGTTTTTTCAGTTGGACCTGCTGGTCAAACTGAATTTAAAAAAAAATTATATTACATTTTAGATAATATACTTTTAAACTTTGTTTTATATTTTTGAATTGACAGTGATTGAACTTTGACCTTGTTTGTGTTTACTGTGTAGGTTAATGTTTGAAGTTCTGTAAAACAATTTATATACCTTTTAATACTTTATGTCTTCAGTTTTTAAATTGATCATGACATCATATGAAACTGATCTAAAACATAAAAGAATTTACATGTTGATAAAAAAAATACTCTTCTAAATTTTAAACTAAAACATGATGGATGATCTTGAAATCCCAAAACTTTATTCAACTAGATTTTTCTAACAATTTTCTTATACTCACTAAGGGCAAAATTTGAAAGAAAAGGAAAGCTTATTTTTGTACAAATGAAATTTAATCTTCATCTTGTAGATGAGTATCGCCCATTCGCCTTTCTTCATCTGAACTACTACTATGATGTGTCTTGTATATTGTCACATTTGGTAATGGATCACTGATAGGAACCTGAAAAGATGTTGCAGCACCCTCTATTGCTGTATCTTGTGTTTGCCCAACTTCCCTGCATACTTTATCCAGTTTGCCCATAAAATCTCTTACAATCGTAAAGATTCGCAAAGGGTATACTCCATCTTTCACACTATCACCATGGAAGTACTCAGTTACATCTTTAACCGATGCCAATGCCTTCTTTTTGTCAATCTTGATCGTCTTAAGCTCTGTTTCGGCTTCTGTAATGAACATTCTCATCGACCTGTAAAAGTTCCCTTGAATATCTTGTGTTTCATGATCACATTCTGATTGAATTTTCTGCAACCCAAGTTCAAGTTTCGACACTTGACCACTAAGAACATGTGAATCCATTCCTGCTGCTTTATTGACATGAGTTAATTCTTGGTTTAACGCGTCGGAAATTTGTAATGCTTGTTTCTTGAAAATCCCTTCGTTGAAAGCAGGATTTGATTCGGTTTTGGAATGAGACTCTATGCCTTCTGATCTGATGATTTCTTGCACCACAAAGTGAAGCAAGGTCGCTTTTCCATCGATTCCCTTTATATCCACTAGTTTTAAAAGGGTGTCGAGTTTGAAAGCAGTAGCTTCACCTAGATTCAGCCCAACATTCAAACTGTATCCTGTTTGTAATACAGCTTCAAGGAGTTTAAGGAATAACTTACTGTTCTTTAGCTCCTCACTTGCTGCCTGAAACAAATTTACACAACATAAAGATTTATACTTTTTCATTAATGATCGAGCATGAGCGCTTTGCTAGAGGGAATCAAGAATCAAGTGTAAAACTACCTACAAATTACAATAAACATATACCAATATATAGTTTCTTGAATGATCAATGAGCATTACCTCTAATGTCTGAAAACAAGACCTCAAGTATTTAACTTCATTGTCAAAATTCGTCCGGTAAAGCAAGGCCTCAAGTCTTCTGAACGCAAAAGGGATATCAAGAATTGCTTTCAAGAACCTTTCTGCAGACCCTAATTTCGACATATCACCTCTGTAATCTTTAAGTTTGATCTCTTCCTCATTCGTTGGAGCCATTTTTACGAGTGTTTCCAAGAGTTCGGCACCCAAACCGTCTGCATTTCCTGTTACACCAAACGAAAATGGTCTACGCCTTTAGAGTTGTTTTAACTACATCTCCATTTTTTGTGTGACATAAACAGTCAATTACCTTCTACAAGTGCTTCATATACTTCCTCTTGTGTTACATGTAAATCTCTTGACAATCTAGCTATGTCATGCGATTTCTTTGGATCCAATACTTGGTTTTCCTGGGCCGATTTTCGTGTTTCTTCTTTCTTTGATGAGCCACTGGATAGAGACATATAGTTAGGGTTATAAATGAACCGAATTAAACAAGACATTGTTCATGTTCATTCGTTAAGCTTTTATCAGACCAACAATGGTTCACGAAGACAAAGGTATTTGAAGCCTTAATGAACGAGCATAACCAACCCAACATAAACAAACACATTACCAAACGTTCACGAACACAATTGAATGAACTTCCCGCCAAACAGTTGACTAATGCTTAGGTGAAGGTATTGTTTATTTACTACCCTAGGTACACTAACTTTACACGGTAATAGATCACCAAATGAGCCCCTACCTTTCTAATCAACCTCTTTTAAGTTATTTAATCGGTTTTTAGAGCTATATGTGACAAGGGAAGGGTGTACATTCAATAAAACCCCCCCTTGGTGTTTCTTTAGCATGACCCTATACGCTATGCTTACGGTTGGCAAATCGTGTCTTAGTAAGTTTAACAGGTCTATAACACAATTGTATGTTTTATGTAACAAGAAAGAGAAATGATGGAGTCTAGCCTCCTAATTTTAATTATTTTCAAAAACGGCATAAAAGTACATAGTGTACATTTCTTAAACAGGTTTGATCGTGTCTTACACAAGTCAGGAACCGCTATGCTTACCGAAAGGAGCTTATCAATCTATCAGAATTCGCCCCAAGCTCCTTCGAACCATCTTCGCCTTCAACATCATCCTTCAACACTTGTTTTACGATTTTCGGAATTACTTTAGCCGCCGGACTCAACGAGTCCGATTTTTGCAATTGTTGTTTAGAAGATGATGTCAAGGCAGTCTTAATCGGAAAAAGTTGCTTATCCGGTGGTTGCTTCGCCGGAGAACTAGCCGGACGAGTGTTTTCCGACATAGTTTCCGGCGAAGAAGACACCGAAAATCTTGATCTAGGCGAACTTTTTTTCGAATAATAAACCGGTTTCGAACCCAAACCCTTAACAGAAAACCCATCATCTATACTACTCATAACCGAACCATTTGGAGTATAAAAACCATGAATCTCTTCATCATCATCATCAGAACAAGCCATAGCCGCCACCACCGGCGGCTTATCCGGCTTAGCCGGCGGCTTAAGCTTACTAAGCGGTGGAAGCGGCTGCAGCTCAGGGCTCGGCCTATACCTATCGGCTAACTTAACTCCGTTAAGTTTATAATACGGCGACCCGTTTAAACTTCCGTTTCCTAACTCCCTTGCCGTTATTGGTGATTCAGCAGCTCCAACATACCTAAACGTCGTCGTATTATTATTATTATCATTATTATTATTAATACCACGTCTCTTTAATCTATACTTATAAACATAAAATACAACTCCCCATAATATTATCACACTCACCACCCCAACCATAACCATCACCACTATTTTACTTTTCTCACCGGACTTTCTCGCCGGCGGTTGAGTATTCTGGTCGGCCGTTTGATCCGCCGCCGTGTACGGCGGCGACAGTGGCGGCGGTGGAGGCGACGACGGTGGTGGGTCTGGGGTGTGATCATGGAAGAAGGGGTTGTCGGGAGTTGGAGACGGTGGTGATGGTCGTGGTGGTGATGAGGTGGCCGGAAACAATGGCTGATGGAGGGATCTCCGGTGAATGGTGGTGGTGGTGGTGACAGAGGCGAAGAACAGTAGGGTGAAGAGGAAGATGAGTAAATAAGGTTTCATGGTGTGTATTTTAATGGGTTATTGTTTTGTTGTTATTATTCATGGTTGTGGAGTTATGAATATAAATATTAAGATCTAGATTTGCTTGTTTTTTTATGTTTATGTTGATTAAAGTATGTATTAGGTGATTTATTATTGTTTGGATTAAAAAAAGAGAGTTTGATTTGTTTTTTCTCTGAAGAAGAAGTGAAGAGGATGACCGGAGGCGGGAATCTTTCCGTCTTTGAAGTGTGTGTAGAAAGGACAAATTTGGGTTTTTATTTTAATAATATATTTTTTTTCTGTCAATTTTTATATAAAAAATAAATATTTTTCATAAACAATGTTCCAACAAAACTTGTAATATTTGGTGTACAAATCGGAGGGTTTTTTTTAATCCGGGTTGCAAAGTGAATCAGTTTAGCAACTAGTATGAGCAGTGTTTTCATAACCGGACCGGACCGGCCGGTTGGACCGGTTGAACCGGGAACCGGTACCACTGGCGGTCCGGTCATGCCTATTCGAAACGTTTGCAAAAGAACCGGCCGGTTCTTAGCGGTCCGCGGTTAGACCGGGAACCGGTGACTGCCGGTCGGACCTGTTTAGTCACTGATGCAGTGATATTCCTCGATGAAGCTATCGCCGGAGCCGTCTACCTTCGATCCAACCTTCGCGGGACCCGACTACTCTCGAACCATTCATCAATATAATCGAAAGACTTCGATCTTTTCTGCTAAGTATCTTGCAAATGGAGAAATTATTTGACAAGAGTATAAAGGAAGGAGATGACTTATGTGTGTGGAAAGTGAAAATAAAATTAGCGGCTGAAGTGTAAAGCACGTTTTAAACCCTAGTTACATAAATGGGCTGAAACTTGGTATATTTTTGGGCTTACGCAGGAGAGAAAAATTATACTGTATATAATATTTTTATATTCATCTAAAACCAAATGAAAAATAAGTAATAAGAAACTATGAAAATGTAAATAAAAATTAGCTTAAAGTAAATTAGGTGGGATATGTAACAAAAGTAAATAGTTTGGTATAATTATAATCAGAGAATTTAGTTTTAAAACTAATAACTTTTATATTTGAAAAAAAAAAACACAAAAAATCATGGGTTCAGTTGAAACTTGAATCTGATTTGATTGATGAGAAGGGAAACCGGTATATATACTTGTGGTCCGGTATTGCAATCTGGGTTAGGTTAAAAAAACGATTTTTGTTTCCATCTCTACCTATATACATATGCACATCGCATGATTTGAACACTCTAGTGCTTTGATAGAGCGGAAACATCTTACAATCACATTATGTCCCTTAAATACATTCAATCTATTCATTAAATTTTAATAGAATAATAACAAGCATAAACACTTTAATGAATGAATTTCTTTTATTGGTGGTTCTTTAGAAAAATGAATGTGTTAGAAATGTTTTAAGCAAATATAAACCAAATAACATATATTTAAGAACTAAAAAATAGTATAAAACATAAAAAAATAGTAAAAGTGAAGGATTTCACGTGTAAGAAAAGTAGGGTTGTAAACGAGTTAAGCTGATCTAGCTTTTTAACATTATAAGCTGAAATGTTGGCTTCGACTTTGCTCATCAAAAGGTTGGGCCAGCTCATGACTCTTCAACCAACTTGTTTTCTTTTTGTTAATTTTCGTGTTTTTTCTACACATAATAATAAACATAAAACCAAAAAACAATAAATAAACAATATTTAGGCTAGAGACAGGACCCGGATATTATGTTGTTGTCTTGGGTTTCTACTAATATTAAAAGGGAACGATAACGTAAATATGTAGTGGATAAGCATGATTACAATTTACAGCCAAAGTGTGATGACTTGAGAAGGTATTGCTGTTGCGTAAAGGTTTTTGAACACATGAGAAATTATGTTTTAGTATTATTGAAGCATACGCCATTAATCCATCATAACTATTTAAATTATTGATTTCTTTTTCTATAAAAATATTTATATACACACAAAATTAGCCTAACTTAACAGTTAGTTCTATAATGATAAGATAGTTTAAAAAAATGTTTTATGTTTACAACAAAAAGTTGAAAATACAATGGATAACTTCTCATTCTATAATCAAGCCTTCTAATCTTAGTGTTATGTATTTTTTGTTACATGTTTATATTGTTCCTGAATTGAAGTAGATGTTGGGCTTCCAATGGGCTTGGACGTGATTTGGGTTGCTGGTCTTGTAGCTAGGTTAATGCCGGTTAAAGACTTAATGGGCTTCTAGCTGATTACAGGCTTGTAGACGTGTAGTTGATTATATGCATCATGGGCTAGCTGGACCTAGTGCCATCAGTCGGGGTCGATTTCGGGTTCTAACTAAAATAAAACTAAGAGCATTAACAGTCTATGTTGTAGAACTCTTTAGATGCTAGTCGGTCTATGGAGTAAAATAAAACGATTAATCAGATTGTATTTTATATTTAATTCTCAGTTTTGTATACACACACATTTTTATAAGTAAATATTTTAAATAGACAAGTTGTAACCCCTTCTCGACCCATTTTTTTAAAGTATACATGATTAATCACCAGAATCTACATGGTTTGGTTATAAACTTGTCATAACTTATAGGTTTTGGCCGGAATTACTGATTTCGCCGAAATCTTGCTTTAATCGTCGATTTTTGGTTGGCCGACTAGTGCCAATTAGGTCCGACTAGGGCCAACTAGGCCAACACCAATTATTGGACTGATTTCGAAAAATTACTTAGTAACATACTGAATTACCGACTAGTGATTAATCACCAATTAGTCTCGATTTTTACAACACTGTTCACAGTAGTTCCACTATTTTCTAAAATTATACTTTTTAGAATTCAACTCTCATTTTTAAAAAATCTCTCACATCCCATCCACAACCTTTATCTATAACTTACTCATAACACTTACGGAGTATTTTATTATGACATTCCTTGCTATTATACACTCACCGTAATTTGATTGAGGATTAATAGTGGTTATTCAATATAAAAAGTTATTGTAGACATTGTTCAAATTATATAAATAGGATATAAATATAGCAATTCTGATGTGAAGTGAAAAATGATGACTTTTAGACATTTAGGCTAAATCCCCTCCTCACCCCTCATCTGCACCATGTCACATTTCCCTTTCCACCTAAGGATTTCCCCTATCCGAGATTCCAAAGGTATGGTTAGGGGTGTGAATTTATGACATGATTCAAATTTAACACGAAATTAGCGGATTTATGTTTAGTTTAAACGAGTTCGGGTCAGTTTCAGGTTGACCCCATTTAGCTAAATGGGTCGGGTTCGAGTCAACCCGGGCGGGTTGAACCGTTTAACCCATTAATATTATTTTAATTTTTTTATATTATGCTTTATGTTATAAATTAAATTGGTTATGTATTTCATATTATCCTTATAACTTAAAATAGAAATTGATATAAGGTTTTATGTATGACACAATTTTTGGGTTCGGGTCGTTTTCGGGTTCGTGTAAAATTTTCGTATTCAGGTCAGGTTTAACCGGCGAACACGATCTGTTTAGCACCTCTAGGTATGGTTCTCCTTCCTTTTCCATTTTTATTTATTTTTTATTTACATTGATTTTATTAAACAATATAATAAAATAAAGTTTTCATTAATTAAATAATAAAATACATAGTCACAAAAATAAAGCACACAATTAAAGAAATTAAAGGACAGAAAAACTAATCCTGAATGACTTAGCTAGAGGAATCGGCATCGGAATCGGGTTGCCGAAATGGACCCCCACGCCAACTTATAACAACTCTTGGCATGCCTCGACGGAATGTGCTAAAAAAACATCACCCTGTGTCATTTGGTACAAGCGAAGGGATGGTTCATAGCGTCCTCCTTGGATGCTAGATCTTCATGATTCATGACGCGTAAGAATAGCTACTCAAATACCGTAACACGTAGGTTCACTAGCCTTCATTTCGAAATGAGTGTGTGTTTGTTGCGATTGGTTTCACACATTTGTTGACGGAATTCCTTAAACAAATCACTCCACCAAGAGTGATTTGTGTCCCAAATCCGCCTTCACCCAACCACCACACACCATCACCCGCCATCCCCACCACCTTCACCTGACACCATCCACCCATCTGCCACCATCACCAGCAATCCCCTCAGCCTTCACCTGACACCATCCGATGCCATCATCCGCCACCCTCTCCACCACCCACCATCACCCGCCACCCCTCCACCATCACCTAACCAGCTCTACCTTCACCCGAAAAAAAAAAATTTAAAAGAATTTTATAGTACATATTTTGTTCTTTTTTTTAAATTATATTTTTTGTCTCAAAAGATTGTTATGTATCTATAATCTATAAAATATAATAAAACAAAATACTTTGTCCACATGTCCCTCATCTAAGGTCATATTCTTTGCATTTTTTCGCCCAATTGTTTTTGCCACGTGCCCCCTTTCAATCTTTCCATTCCATCTAACTTTTTTTCCTGACTTACTTTGCAAAACCTTACCTCTTTGTCTCCTCTCCTCAATTGCCGACCTGAACCATTTTCCACCCGATTATCTTTCCTCTGAGCTCGAGACCTGTTAATGCGGTTTTTCTTGCAAATCCTCCATCTCTCTTCCTTTTTCCCACCCACTTTAGTCTTTCCATTCCAGATTTCTTCCCTAATTATTTTCCTGTGCTTCGCAAAAAAAACCCAACCTCCATATCGCCTCTCCTCAATCACCGTTGTTTGATAATATCATGCATTTAGCCTCCTCAATATTCGATGTCTTCCTTTGTATTGACTCATAACCAACCCTAACTATCAATTCCGTGACCTCACACTCAAGTCGTTTGTCTCTGGTGATCATTGGTTTCTCCATTGCATAAATAATCGTGTTTATCTCGATACACATCTTCTTCTCTCCATTTAATATCGTTTATGTCATGTGTAAGTTGTATATATACATTTAGGATTTGTGTAGTATTTGATTTGTTTTGTATGTGAGAGATATGTTGTTGTTTTTTATGTTTATATACACTTGTGATTTGTGTAGTCATTTTGTCTTTCGAGACATGATTGCATTATTACTTTTGTTTCATTATTCATTGTAAGTTAAAACCAGTTAGGTGATTTGTTCTTGAGATGGATGGTTTTCTAAGTCACTTTTAGAATAATAACGTTTCTTTCTTTGTTTTTTAACTCACAAATCTGGTAGATTATATTGTTGGCAAATAGTGGGAAATTTTGCTGTGTATTTGTTGCTGTAAAAAGTGTAGTTTTTATAGCATAGTTTGGCTATAAAAAAGGACAATTGCAGTATTTTGTTATTGTCAAAACAACGCTTTTTCCTGTATTTTGTTGCTGTCAAAAAGAGCATTAATTTGTTACACATCCCGCTTTAAGTTTTATGGTATAATGGGTTAAGCGTGTAACCTCAAAACTATTTTGTCCAATGGATTAAAGCAATGGATTAAAGCAATGAGAATGTGTTTTTCAATTTATATATTCGCAAATTCATTTTATCAGGTAGTTACCAACTACCCATTTTTTACGTGTTTATTATTTCATATTATTTATATACTATTATCTATATTTATACTACCAACTCTTATATTAGGTAGAAACATGAGTATAGTTTGTATAGATATCTAAATTTATGCGTTGCTAAAGGTTAAATCTAGAGGTAGTAAATCTCAAGGCTACTATGTGGACACTTTTAATGCTTGAAACCCAATCTTATTTTTATGTTTTGATATATGTTTTTAAGCTGCTATGTATTTGTAGATCATTGATATCATGTTTATAAAGACTTTGGTGTTTATATATATTTAATTGAAGACTACATGTTGTTCTATGCAATTGAAATTTGTATTCCTTGCAGGATGGTTTTTCTGCATACATATCAAAGGTACTTTGTAGCTTTTAGTTTTTACAAAACAGCATGTTTTGTCAAAAAGTTTGTTTAGTCAACCTTTTGTGGAACTTACATCACTCTGGTCCGTGAAAACTTACCAGATGAAGAAAATGATGAAATTGCTAAGGAAATGAATAAAGAATGTATGTTGTTTATGGCCGGTTTTAAGCTTAAACCAAACTAAAGACCGAAAATTTAGTTTTCAAGTCGATAACCATCCATTTCGATTTGTTGGATGTACAATTTGGGCTTGTAATTTTATTGGCCCACATACTTCACGAATCACGACTAAATCTGTTTGCTAATAATTAATCAATTGATTTTATAGATAGATTTGGGCTAACATATTTGAGTTACACTATAATTCTTATAAATTACTTCAGAAAAAAAAAGTAAAGAATGAAAATTCATAACTTCAATTCGCTGCTGCTGCTTCTTCTTCTTTTTTTTTTTTTGTATTAATTACATGCAAAACCAATGTTATGATCAAGCAGACACGAAAACTAAACTGAACCATGAAAGCAATAAAGAACATAGGGATTTACGTGTTCAGTCTAAAATGACCTACGTCCCTAGGTGGCATGAAATTATTCTTTATTGTCAGAAAACATGGTATAACCAGAATACTTCAAAAGATTATTAATCAAAAATAAAGTACAAACCCTAAAACTATTACAGATCTGAATAAGCTATACACACTAACAACTCTCTGAAACAAACAAACTCTCAAAGACTAAACACTGACTAAGAGATCATCAACAGATTCAAGATGAATCTATCACAGGATGATAAACCCTAATCGTTTAGAGAGAATACAGAGAAAAGTGAAAGTAAACAAAGGTGAGAGAGATGATTGACGAGAGAAGACTGAGAGAGTATTTAAACAACTCTCGAAGCTTCTAAATAATAATCCAACGAACGAGATCTCATCAGGTTGTTATGATCGTACGGTCCAGAATGAATGACGAACTCAAGTGGACACAAGTCGTTGAGACTTGACTTGTTGACTAATTGACCAAATCTGGACCCTTGACTCTTCTTATAGACTGATCCATGATCTTATAAGTCCATCACCAGCATAAGCCCACAAACAGCAATTCAGCCCACTATCATCATTAATCCAGCAGCTAATCTACAAGCCCAACATCTTCTCTTATCTACAAGCCCAACATCTTCTACTCATCAACTCAGCTACTCAACATCCTGCAAAACAACTTATGCAAAATATTAAAGAAACATGTAAAACATACACTACACACTTTTGATTATTAGATTGACATAGGACATGATACCATGATACCATTATTTCAACACCCCCCCTCAATCTAATAACCAAATGGGTCAAACATATTGAGCCTTTTGCATAACTCATGATGCTGACCAGGACCAAGTCCTTTTGTCATTATATCAGCAACCTGCTGATCCGACCTAACATCACTGGTTTTGATTGTTCCTTTAGAAATTAAGTCCCTTAAGAAAAACAAATCTAATCCAAAATGTTTGGTTTTGTCAAAAAATACTGGGTTTGCAGCAATGGATAAAGCTGCCTGATTATCACAAAATAAAGGAATTGGTACATCTACCTTTATATTAAACTCAGACAACAAACTCAAAACCCACATGATTTCACAGGCAGTGGCACACATTGCCCTATACTCTGCCTCAGCAGAAGATCTAGACACAGTAGGTTGCTTCTTACTTTTCCATGAAATCAAACAGGTTCCTAGAAATACACAGAAACCTGTTACAGATTTCCTGGACTCAACACACTTAGCCCAATCTGAGTCAGAAAAGGCTTTCAAACTCAGATCAGAACTTCTTGAAAAAAGAATACCTTTCCCTGGACTTCCTTTAAGATATCTTAAAAGTCTCATTGCAATTTTAAGATGACCATTTAGAGGCCTGTGCATGTACTGACTTAAGAAATGAACAGAGTATGAAATATCTGGCCTAGTATGGGACAAATATATCAATTTACCAACAAGTTGCTGATATCCAGTAACATTTTCTATTACATCATCTTTATTACTACAAATTCTAGTAATAATATGATTAGCTTCTATAGGACTATTTACTGGTTTACAAGCAAGCATTCCATATTCAGTTAATAAGTCCATGCAATATTTTCTTTGAGACATACAAATACCTTGTTCACATGGTACAATTTCTATTCCAAGGAAATACTGCAATTCTCCTAAGTCTTTTATTAAAAACTTTTCTTTTAAACAACCTTTTACTTTATTAATTTCTTCAACAGAATTCCCAGTTAAAACTATATCATCAACATATACTAATAGTACAACAGTTAATGTATTTACAGTTTTAACAAACAGTGAATAGTCACATTTACTTTGCAAAAAACCCAAATCAATCAAGACACCTACTAGTTTTTCATTCCACATTCTAGGTGCCTGCTTAAGGCCATACAAAGATTTTTTAAGCTTACATACTTTATTATTTTCATTAGTATAATATCCTTCAGGAAGTGACATATATACTTCTTCATGTAAATCCCCATACAAGAAGGCATTATTAATATCAAGTTGAAATAACTTCCACTTATTCTGAACAGCCAAAGTCATAACACTTTTAACAGTCACAAATTTCACAACAGGAGAAAATGTTTCATAAAAATCAATACCCTCCTTTTGACTGTAACCTTTGGCAACCAACCTAGCCTTAAACCTCTCAATCTCACCAGTGGATTTATATTTAATCTTATATATCCACCTACAACCTACAACACTTCTACCTTTGGGTAATTCAACTAATTCCCAGGTGTTGTTTCTATTTAGAGCCTCAATTTCTTCATTCATTGCTACAACCCAATTTGGATCACTCATAGCTTGTTTGAAATTTTTTGGTTCTACACTTTTATTTAACATAGAGGCAAAGACTTTACTATTACTGGACAAATTTGAGTAATTAACTACCTTTTCTATTCCATACTTTACTTTCCCTTCTATTACAAAATCATCTAATCTTCTAGGGAAAGTAGAACTCCTTTCTGACCTTCTAACTGGAGTTTGCAAAACATTTTCAGTTGGTAAAATATTATCAGTAAGATTACCCTCAGAACTGGATGCATTATCATTGTCATACCTCACATTCCTAGCCCTATCAGTCTCTATACCTCTACCACTTTGTTCAGAACCAAATGGTTCATTAACAATTGGGGAGATAGAGCCTGATTGCTTGTCATGTGTATCTGACTCTATTCTACCTTGACCCCTCCCTTCATCATTGGGCATCTCTTGGTTTTTAGGTGCTTCTGTTTCAAAGTGATCAAAAAAGTTTGTAGGATTTACTTCTAAAATAACATTTTCATCATTATTTTTGAAAATTGTTTTTTCTTTAAAAGGAAATACAGTCTCAAAAAACTTAACATCTCTTGAATAAGAGATGTTTTTAGTTTCTAGACTATACACTTTGTATCCTTTCTTCTCAAAAGAATATCCTAAAAATACACATTTTTCAGCTCTACTGAGCAGTTTATCTGAATTATTTAAAATTGTTGCAAAACATAAGCACCCAAAGACCTTAATTTGTTCTAGGAAGGGTTTAAAACCATATATTAGTTCATAAGGAGTTCTACCATCCAGCACAGAAGAAGGAGTCCTATTAATTAGATAGGAAGCAGTTAATACACACTCAGTCCAAAACTTCACAGGTAAATTGCTTTGAAACAATAATGCCCTAGTGACATTCAACAAATGCCTGTGTTTTCTTTCTACTACTCCATTCTGCTGAGGTGTGTATGCACAAGTAGTTTGATGTAAAATGCCTAAGGTTTTACAATAGTTACTCATCTGACTATTTACAAACTCAGTACCATTATCACTCCTTATACACTTTACATTTTTATGAAACTGATTTTTTAAAACATTAACAAAATTTTGAAAGTTACTGAACACTTCACTTTTATGTTTTAAAAAACACACCCATACAGCCCTGGAGTAGTCATCAACAACTGTAAGAAAATACCTAAAACCATCCCTACTGATTACTTTATAGGGACCCCATACATCTAGATGAATCAAGTCACCTAATTCAACTGATTTGTGGTCACTCAGAGGGAATGGTTCTCTATGTTGCTTTGCCTTGTGACACACATCACAAGGAGCATCATGCATATTAAGTTTAACACCAAGTATAGGCTCAAGTTTTTTAATCACTATATTAGATGGGTGACCAAGCCTAGCATGCCATAAGTCAAACAAATTACTAGTACTAGCACCTACCTGATGAGTCACATAAGATCCACCACAAAAATACAACCCCTCTAGTTGTTTACCAGTCACCAAGACTTTCTTGGTTAGTAAGTCCTGTATGTAACAGTTATGCTCATCAAATCCCACATACAACTTATTATCTTTAACAAGTCTATGCACAGAAATCAAATTCACAGAATATTCAGGGACTACAAACACATCATGCAAGACTACACCATTTGCTAGTTTTAAGTTACCAATTTTAGTAACCAATGCCTTAGTTCCATTTGGATGTCTTACTTGAATATTTAACTCAGTTACATCTATGAAATCATTTAGGTCATGTTCACTAGCTACAATGTGTTGATTTGCCCCTGAATCTATAATCCAACCCATTTTAATTTTAGAATTTCCAATATTAAAACAAAATATGGGTTTAATGACAGAATTTGAGCAAAACAAGTCAAAACAATTACCTGAAACATTACAACTTTGAGGAGCATCAACAGAATTCTCATTAATCAAACTAAGCAGTTTAGCCAACTGATCACTAGTTAAAGAAGTAATAGGTATATCAGTTTTCTCACTTGACACATGATTACTTGCAGCTGCCTTCTTGCCAAGTGTCCCTCTTGGTCTTATCCAAGAGGGATAACCCACAATTTCAAAACACTTGTCAATTGTATGTCCAGTTTTGTTACAATGAGTACATTTAAGGTTTTGATTAGAACTTTTATTGTTTCTTTTATTAGTTTCAACAGAGGGAGTAGATTTAGAAAAAAAACCAACTGCTTGACTCTTTTTTGATCCACCACTAGAGTTTCTATGAGATTCCTCTCTAGAAACTATAGCAAAAGCTTCCTTAACTGAAGGAAGAGGATCTCTTAATAAAAGATTTGTCCTAACACTAGTATAACCATTATCTAAACCCATTAAAAACTGCATCAATTTTATCATGTGATTAAAACTGTTAAGTTCTCTAGCTGCATTACAAGAACAGGAAGGCAGTTGCAAAATTTGATCAAGTTGATTCCACATAACATTCAACTTATGATAGTAATCAGATACAAGCATACTACCCTGACTGAATGAATTAATTTTTTGATACAGATCAAATACAACTGACCCATCCACTTTATCATAGGTTTCCTTTAATTCAGACCACACACTACTGGCTAACTTAGAAAAAACTTGACCCATATATAGATCATCACTAATAGAATTTAAAATCCATGTTAACACTACTGAATTGCACCTATCCCATTGCCTAGCCAACACATCATTAGTCTCAGATCTAACACATGATTTGTCTATAAAACCCCACTTATTTTTAACTTGTAAAGCAAGTGTCATAGCATTAGACCAAACTGCATAATTCTCAGATCCTTTTAATTTTATTGACACAATAGTAAGGTTACTTGAATCAGAAGCATGTAAATAAAGAGGATCACTAGCATCCAACTTACTAACCAATGTTTCATTAACAACTACAGCCCTATCTCCATTGTTAGGACCCTGATTATTATTAGGATCCTCATTATCACCCATTATAACACAGCAAGATAATACAGAACAATGAATCTAAAGCAAGAAGTCAATCAAACACAAAGAAATGCACAAATCACAGAAACAAGAACCTATTAACACAGTATCAAACAAAATCACAGAAACAAGAATCTATTAACACAGTATCAATCAATCAAAAATTAGACACAATAGACAGACACAGACTGGCGAAGCCAAGCCAGGGACCAGATCACAGGTTCGTCACTCAATGGTGCCTGCGCAGGCCTTAACTTGGGAGCCTTTTCTAGACCTAGACACAACAATAACCAGACAACAATAAAGACTGAACAAACAGGAACAGTCTCACCGGGAGGGGGACCCAAGTTAGGGTTCGCCAAATAAACTCACAGTTGTAACCTTCACTTAGGGTTACACACTGTGAGGCAGAAGAGTAGCAATCCAAACACAAGAAAATAGCTGAAGACCTCCAACTCAGATCCACACAGATCTGAACCCGTTCTTTGATCCAACCAGCTACAAGAACTCAGATCACTCACAGGAACAGCGGAAGACAATAGATCCAAGATCAACACCTCACCCCAGGACCAGGAGGATTAAACAAAACGTTCAACCCTCAATATACCAGATCTAACCTATAGCTCTGATACCATGTCAGAAAACATGGTATAACCAGAATACTTCAAAAGATTATTAATCAAAAATAAAGTACAAACCCTAAAACTATTACAGATCTGAATAAGCTATACACACTAACAACTCTCTGAAACAAACAAACTCTCAAAGACTAAACACTGACTAAGAGATCATCAACAGATTCAAGATGAATCTATCACAGGATGATAAACCCTAATCGTTTAGAGAGAATACAGAGAAAAGTGAAAGTAAACAAAGGTGAGAGAGATGATTGACGAGAGAAGACTGAGAGAGTATTTAAACAACTCTCGAAGCTTCTAAATAATAATCCAACGAACGAGATCTCATCAGGTTGTTATGATCGTACGGTCCAGAATGAATGACGAACTCAAGTGGACACAAGTCGTTGAGACTTGACTTGTTGACTAATTGACCAAATCTGGACCCTTGACTCTTCTTATAGACTGATCCATGATCTTATAAGTCCATCACCAGCATAAGCCCACAAACAGCAATTCAGCCCACTATCATCATTAATCCAGCAGCTAATCTACAAGCCCAACATCTTCTCTTATCTACAAGCCCAACATCTTCTACTCATCAACTCAGCTACTCAACATCCTGCAAAACAACTTATGCAAAATATTAAAGAAACATGTAAAACATACACTACACACTTTTGATTATTAGATTGACATAGGACATGATACCATGATACCATTATTTCAACATTTATTGAGGTGATATTTAAGCTACCCTTACATAGATCATATTTATAGAGCCTAATTAGGTTTTAGCGAACTTACTCTCTAAGTCAAGCCCATGTAGGGCCCACAAGGCTCACAAACCCAACAACCAGAACCAAATTGAAGACTCTGGTTTTTACAAAATCATAAATCCAAACCGTCGGTTTTTGTTTGGGTTTGGGTTTTTGGGTCACGGGTCATTTTTTTTCAGTTTCAAGCACACCCCTAACCCATAGACACGATTACTATCCAGTATCCACTCGGCGTTTTACGTATTCATGGTGTTACACTGCTAGTCTACTATATCTGTCTTTTGTTTACCATGGGATTTGAATAGATCCACAATTTAGCAAAGTCCTAAAATCAAAATAGTTGAATACATACATTTTGCAATCCAAGTAGAAATTACCAAAACGAGATCAACCAAGTCATTGATGCAGTTCCGATCCGTTTCGATGAAATGGAAGTCTTTGACTGATAGGTAAGAACTAATTGTTGATTACAACCGCTACTCTTAGTAGCAACATGTATTAGTAAGTTACTACTCACATCTTGACCAAAGTACCTTCTACACATTTTTATACTCTTCAATCCAAGCTTCACCTTACTACAAACGTTCAGCTTAAGTGGCATGTTAGAGCAGATGGAGTGGGGCGGGAAGGAGGGGCGGGAGGCCACTCCACGGCGGGAACACCGCCCCGCAGGGGCGTGGAGGGCTGGGCAGGAAGGGGGCGGGGAGAAGAAGCTTGACGTGGGGGAGGGGGGAAGGACACGCGGCACTGTGGTATTGGGTGCATTTGTTGTTGACCGTTGAAAAAAAAATTCAAAAACAACCGTTGCATTTAACGGTCAAAAAAAATAATTTTTATATATAACCCCCCTCTTTTAAAAAAACACTTACTACACTTCACAACAACCTCTCATTTACTCAAATTTCATACACTTCTTTACCAAATTTTATACATTTTTTCATACATTTTTTTTTAAAATGAACCCATAAAACAGAGGCTTTGACCCGAACAACCCATTCAACTACTTCCCGAACCCAAATACGCCACCGGTTCGTCCAGTACCAACCTGTCCACCCATTCCATCACCTTGTCCCGACTACGCGGGTTACGCGGGTTATCTTAGTGGGCAGATTTATCATAATTTTCCATTTAACGATTCCCTCGTTCCTAATTTTTCTTCACAACAACTCACTCTTTTAACGCCACCGGATACCATACTCGAAACATAAGAAGAAAATATTGGAACTCACAAAAAGAAGACGGCGGAGGAAAAAGCGTTGAACGCCGCCAACCACCAAGCTCAAAAGTGGACAACCGCCGAAGAGGTTGCCATTACGCAAGCTTGGATAAGCGAGTCGGAAAACTCGATTCAAGGTATTTGTAGTATTTTTTTGAACATTATATATTTTTTTACACATTATATATTTTTTAGACATTATATATTTTTTTAAACATTATATATGACTAACGGATTTTTTATTTTCTTTTTGTGTATGAAATAATCGCCACAAAGCCGACTATTGGGACGACATAAACAACGCGTTCCATAAGTTGATGGATCGAGAGGTCTATCGATATAACGATAGTCTCTCGTCCAAGTGGACGGAGATAAACAGGGCGATGAATGCTTTCAAGGGCCATTATTATCACGCTAGAAATTATCCAAGAAGCGGTGAAACGGACGGCGACTACCTAGCTAATGCGCTAAAAGCTTTTCGCGAAGAGAAGGGCATGGACTTCAAGTTTTTGCATTGTTGGGAGATCGCGAAAAACCATTCAAAATGGGCGGACGTGCCCTCTGCTTCCAATTCGTCAAAAAGGACAAAAACAAATTCATCTCATAACCGTTCGGGTGAACGTGAAGACTTGGATGCAGTTAACTTGGATGATGACGACTTCGACGAGGAATTGAGTCGTCCACCCGGTCGAGACAAGTCTAAAAAGAGGGCGCAAAGGTCTCTGCTTCGGGTTCGGGTTCGGGCTCGGGATCGGGCAAAGGTGCTTACAGCAGTGACTTGGCCGACTTAAATGCTAACATCGTCCAATTCAACACAATTCAACAACAAAGGCTCGAGGAGAAAAAATCCATTCGCGAAGCCTTTGAAAAAAAGTTGAGTATGATAGAACAGCGCGAAAAGCGCGAAGATATGAAATTTCTCGCCATGAACACCGATCATCTACACGGTTCAGAGTTAGAGATGACGCTACAAATGAAGCGCGAGATTATGGAAAAATATAATATTAGGTGATTTTTTATTTTCTAGGTTTTTATTTTTTTCCGGTTTTTTTATGTTTATTTTTTATTTTTTTATTTTCTAGGTTTTTATTTAATTTTATTATTAATTATTATGAAATTTAATTTTGTTTTTAATTAAGTGATTTTAAATTAAAAAATATAAATTAAATGTCACATATCACTTTCCTCCCCCTCCCTCTTCCCCCTTCCACTCCCTACAATCCCCCCATGAGTCCCACAATTGCCGCATGGCGCTTCACCCCCTCCCCCCTTCCCTATAGTTTTATAGCTCTTACTATCGGGCATTTATGCATCATTATCTCTTAATATATCAAAGTAACAAGCAATGTTTTTCCTATCTAATATAATAAATCTTTATAGGTTTTTTAGCTTTTGAGTTTCATATTTCTACTTGTATTATAGTACCGGGTTAAAAAGTTGTGTTTTAGGTAGAGCCAAGCTACTCGAGTTCGGTTAAAAAAAAAAGCGTGAAACAAGCTGAGCTTAAACGAGCTCGAGCTCAAGCCCAACTCCCAAGCTCGCTTAGGAAACGAGCCCGAGCTTGGCTCTTCGAGCTCTAACCAGCTCGCGAGCCTAAAAGAGTCCATTGTTTATATAATTTTTAATTAATATATATAAAATTATGATTAAATAACTAAATTATATAAAAAAATAATTATATTTAATATTAATTAAATAATAGATAATAAACGATCCAAGCCTGAGCTACGAAAAACTACCTACGAGCTGAGCTCGAGCTTTCATAAGTTAAACGGGCTCAAGCTCGCGTCTGATTGAGCTTGGGCTCGGCTCAACTCGTTTGCACCCCTAGTTTTAGGCAAGTTGAATAAAGGAATTAGTAAATGTTGGTATATAGATCCAAGAATTACAAAACGATATTTTACGATAGGATATGATTGAAATTACGAATAAGTAACTTAATATAAAATGTTTTATAACGTGTGTTCACATAATTGTAACACATGCTGCTGTCATTTTTAATTTAGGTATAGTGGGAGTGCCCGCGCGTTGCTGCGGGTACTTTGTGGGGAATTCAAGTCCTCGACACACCTTGACCAAGCTTCAATATTGAAGCAGCTAGAAAGTCACTCAATACTTTGTGGGAAATTAAAAGTATAGAGAAATTTCGTTTAAAGATCTTATCAATATTTTCACCAAAACCAGTGAGAAATTAAAAGTTACGGAGCAACAACATGGTGTTACAAGAGCATGTATGAGGGACTTGACATACTTGTATCATATTATAAATAAGACAGTAAACTAATTGTGTTATATATTTTCTAGTTAAACTTGATGTTTTCAGAACCAGGACGTCAAACCGGGGATGTAAGAACCGGATAGTGTCGTAAAATTAAGAGGGTTAACTTCGGAAAAAATATTAAAAAATTCAGTTCAATCCATTAAAAACCCGGTTCAACTGGTCCGACCCCTTAGTTCGTTGCACAAGCAGTCCAATACCCTGACCCGAACCGGTTCGACCCCCGGTACCCGGTCCAACCAGTCCGGTCTAGGTTTCAAAACATTGGTTAAACTTTGCCACTAATTAAACCATTAGCTAAAAATCTTTGTTAGTTCTACCAAATGCTCCAATCAAAATCATTGATTTAAACATCAATAAGATTGACAATTAAATACCATTGGTTCAACAAAAAATAGAGAAAATTCTCATATAAATTCACTAACAGCAGCAAGCAGCTAATAAACATCAAGTTTAGGATTATATTGGATCAAATGGGTCACATTAAACCAAATTATGCATCAGCCTCAAAGCTGATGCACTTTAGCCATAAAAGTGTTTGCAAAATGCAACCAAAACAGACCCAAACGAGCAGCTTAATTGCTGCCAAAACAGGCCCGAACGTGCAGCTTTATCGCTGCTAAAACGACTCCAAATGTTCAGCTTAATTGCTGAGAAAACAGACCCAAATGCGCAACATTATTGCTGCTAAAATAGCCCCGAACGTGCACCTTTATTGCTGCCAAAACAGACCCGAACGTGCAACTCTATTGCTGAAAAAACAGCCCCAAATACGCAACTTAATTGCTGAGAAAACACTCAAAACAGACTCAAATGCGCAACATTATTGCTTCCAAAACAGCCCCGAACTTTATTTATTTTTAGTTAACAAAGTCAAACAGAACATATATAAATGTTAAGTGCTATTTAGTGACTTGATCAATTATGTTTAGGTATTCGTTGATTCACTTATTTTGTAGAAAGTAGAATTTGTGGTTTCATGTTGATTGGCAATTTGAACTATAAATGTTAGTTTTTCAGAATTGATGCTATAAGGAGGCTAGGAAACAAAATTAACAGCTAAACTACCTAGAACTTGTTTGAAGCATTTTAAAATTGGAACAAATATTAGATTGCTTGTTAAGAAAAAGATAACGTGTTGGAAGAAACCTATGAGAAATATAAATAAAGTTATATAGTTATCTTGCACTTCGCATACGTGATGTGTTCGCTACACGCCTTATAAAATCAAGATTTTGCATATAGAAATTTATTTAGATTATGTAATGTTTTTAAGCTATGTTTGTATATCGAATGTAAGAGTGTAATGGTAATCAATACAAGTGTGTAAAAGATTTTAATTATAGGTTGATCATCTTAAGTTGTTTACCAAGTCAAATGTTCTAAACTGTAAGTCAGTAGATGTTCTAATGATCATTTACCAAGTGAAATATTTTAAGTTGAAAGTTAACAGAATCAAGAACAAATCGTTGTAATAATAGTTATGTTCAAGTGTTTTAAACCTCATAAAATGATAGATAGATATACTTACAGAACCATGGGTCAGGGGTGCAAATAGCTGCTCTAGTATTTTCTTTAACATGTCTACTGACTGATCTGAAAATGACCGGACTTTTTTCTCTTCATTCTCGGCGGATCCTTGATACACAATCTGCAAATCATGAAGCAAAAATGAGTTACATTCAAGAACATACACCAAGAAATTCAAGGGGGTGGGATGCTTACACGTTGGTTGTCCGTATCATCATTAGTCGAGTTTGGTAAAGGCATGATTCGGTCGATATGATCATGATATTCTTTATTTAAAAGACGAGTGTTTTGATTTGCAGCTAAGTCTTTATTTGCTTCATTCGACAATTTCCCAGTTTCTTTCAGTGCGTTGTACCTCAAAGCCGACCGTTGGATCATCTGGTACATACATGTCCATGTGTAAAAACTACCCAACTGCAAAAAACCATTCAATAATAATCAATGCGTTTTTCTTGATCAATGCATAATATATTTGAAGGTTTGTTTAGAGATTTGACTAATAGTAAACAATTTTAGAGGATTACATATAGCGGGTGAACCCATATCAATACATTTGTTCTACGACTCATCTCAACCGATCAAATATCAAATATTCTCAATTCTTTTTCCCTTTAAGGATTTGTAGGATCGTCAGGTTACATAGTCAAACATCAAATATTTAATTAAATTATGTTATACTTGTTTACAGAAATAATAAATATTTTTTTTTCGAAATGCGCCTAAAATTCTCAAAGCATTCTACACACACGTATTGTCATGGTCAATCCTTTAGAGTTTGTATAAACGACGATTTGGAGTTCTATCACACATTCTTCCATTGATGGCCTTTCATTACTATCAACACGAACATATATTGATGCTACGTTTGCATACATTAATATTGACTCAATTGTGTATTTATTTATGGATCTATGACCTTTCTCAACTTGTTTTTGTCATCAATATATGCCTAACCTGCAAGTTTATTAAAATACCTTTGCTGATATGACCTAAATACCAATATAAGGTCCTAACTAATAGAAGAACAGAACAATACCTGAAGTACAAGATTTGAGGTCCACCGCTGTACGCCCAGTCAAAAGTTAGCGCAAAACAACTCGAGATACACATACATCACTTTGTAAGTGAGATTTCCTTCCTGTAGCAAACAGCAAAGTAGTCTATATTAAGTTGAAAGAAATAAACATTTGATTGAGACACTATATTTATTTTAAACGAATCTAGTTCAGTAAGTACACGAGATGATGCTAATGTCGAGGTCAATATGTATACGCAGGGGGTGTTTGCCATTGCAAAGTGAAACAAAAATTTAACTAAAACGCTAAAAATGCAAGAATCACAACCATACCCAATGAAATAGAGACATGTTTGAATTTATTTACTTCTAATTTAACACAAACGGAATTTGACATGGCGAAGCACAAAATCAAAATCAACTAACCTTGATTAAGAATCCACTAATGTCATCACATTGAATAAATTTTGTCGGCAGCTTGTTCATGGTGTCTATTGCCACTGGCTTTTCCACATCTTTCTTCAAACAAACCCCAGGTTGAAACACCTTACAACAAAAATAAATACCCAAATCCAAGCACAAGACTCCTCCTGAGCAGATATAGAGATTGAATGAAAAATCCCTAATAGAAGACACTAATTCTAAGAATCAATAACTCTAATTAACAATAAGTAGCGTATAAAGTCAAAAGGCAATACCTTAGTACCATTAGGTGTGCATCACATTCACGAACAACTGTACGAACCAATGAAATTAACACTCATAACCTTCCTTCTAACTTCACATAACCAAACAAATTTTGTTTGAAACCAATAATATTCAGTTCCCTATGTAATATCCAGTTCAGAGGTGGTGGCTGGTTACGGTGTTGAACGAATTGGATTGAAATTGGGGGCAAATGAGGGTGTGTTATGAGGCTTCTTGGCTTCTAAACTGATGCAAAGGCATAATTAGCTTTAACTGAGTAAATTAAGAGGAACAAATTGTCAATTGATGGTGGCGACGGTTTCAAGAATGTTACGTTTGATTACAGAAGAAGGTGAAAAGATTGAGGGGGAATCGAATGGTTTGATGTGCAGAAGAAGGGTCGGTGGAAAGAAGTACAGGGGCATGAAGGGAAACAATTTTTTACTCGTAACTAAAATGGTATTAGAAATTTACTATTATACCCTTGTAAGTGTCTTAATATACCTTTAGGTGACTAATTTACCCTTATTAATTAAGCTTTATTAAGTTGTATATGTAGCTATAAAATTTGTACCCATAACAAAATTACAATCTTAGCCATCACTCTTCCTTTATAATGTATTATAGATAAGTTAATTGAGCCTCTTGAGTTACTCAAATGATAGTCCTCAAGGGTGTGCCTAGTAATAAAGTGGTGTGCGCTCCAATCAAACGGTTGCAAGTTTAAATCATGTGAAGTACGTGTATGGTATTTTACAAGTAAAATAGCTGTAGAGTATAGAGTCTGTTTATTGGTGAAAAAAAAAGTTAAACAATCGATAATAAGTGTTCTTAGAAAAAATATTTTGGTAAATACTCTTTTTAACACACTTATTTAGGAAAATACTCTGAGTTCGAATCGTGTACACCACGAAAAAATTCCTGTAACGGTTTGAGATAACTTTAAAGTGGACACCGGTACGTGGGTAGAGATTCGAACTCCAGTCGAGGAGTTGTCTGTCGATTGGGTTTACCGCTGAAGCACACCTTCCAAAAAAAAAAGTATAAACTTTTATTAATTGTTTAATAATTCTTTCAATAAAAAACTATAACTACTAGTTCAATAAATATTTAGGAAAAAATAAATTGACGAAATATATGTGGACGATTTTAGAACGACGACGTAGTGTGCTGTCAATTATTATTATTAATTGAAATGAAATTGAATGACCGTAAGCGTACGGTTTTGCCAGTCCAGCTGCACTCCACAGCTTGTTGGGCCCTTTTTTCACCTAGATATTTGTGTGGGGCTTGTCAAGGAAGATGTAGTTTTAGCTTGTTTTTTATACACTAACTAGGTTATTTCCCCATGTGTAGATGTGTAAAATAATCGATTTGGGAATCAAAACTGGCAAATTTGGATCGAACTGAAATCGGTCCAAAAATCATATTGAAAAGATCAAGGTCACTTTGTAAGACCCTAACCCGTAAACCTGAGATTTGTATTTAAACTTTCGAGTTTAGACCTTAACTAAAATCACTCCCGATTAAAACTTTGGTAACTACAAAAAAAAAAAAAAAACATAACTCAATGAATCCCACCAATTTTTTTTTTTTGTTTTTATATTTTTATCTACTAAAACTTGTATTACAGTTTGTGTTTTAAACGGGACGGTCTATTGTTGAAGCTTTTAAAGTATTCGGGTGTGCTTGGTTCTCTCGTGACTTGATCCTTGCTCCGGAACATCCAACGAATGTATACCTAACACCATTACACAAAGAATGGTTAATGCATTTAGATTAGTTAATATGCTAATATGTGTTAAACGGAACCAGTATGGTCAAACGACCAAACAAACAGGTTTAGAAGATGTCTCGCCGTGGGTTACGGCCATCAAGTCTCCCTTTCGGGTGTTCAAAGGCTTGCATCGTTTTTCATCCAAATCTACTCAGAAGGCCTGAATGGCCATTCACTCTAGGTGAACGGTCGTTCACTGGGCCAAAACCCTTTTTGACAATTCTAAAAACATAAGAATTATATTGTCATCCATTGGACACTTATTTAACTGAAATTATAGTCCGGTTTGTCTCATTATGACCCGGTTCTCAGATTTAAATGTTTATGTCGATTTTACCCAAATCAATCCGTTAAGGTCATGGGTTATACAAAATGCTATTTGACCACACAAAAGCATAAGGATCATATTGTCAACTCATTAGACGCTTGTTTAACTAAAAACATTATCCGGATTGTTTCATTATGACCCGGTTTTTAGTTTTTAACCTTTAGTAAATCTTTCAATTTAGCCATCCATGACGACACCACTTGATTCAAATCAATTGTTTTCGACTTAATAACTTATTTGAATGCTTCCAAGCCCTCACGGACTTAGTTTTATTACAAACCCATAATTTAACTATGGCTTTAGCCATACTTGGCGCCAAGGCGCGCATTAAGCTTAGCTAGAATAACACTTACCGAATTGGCCTTCACACCTCATATGGGTTGTTTTTGAATTGAAGTCACTTTGCCTGAAGGCTTTTATCTACCTACAGACTTACCGGGTGGCGTTGACCCATACCTTGCATCCATTGCGATTACTTAGCCATCGAGTGCCCAATTTCCAAGTATCTCCTGCATACATTCTAGATTGACCACATTAGTCTCTCGAGACTCAATGCTGATATATTTACCATTGGACCCGTTAGCCACGAGTTTACTAAAGCTTAGAATACCGCTTTGAATGTCGGGTTTGAATGATAAGAAAGATCACCATTTGACCCATTAAGGCTCATGGTTTATAACACTTTAACATTCCAACCTTTAGCTATGGGGAAATGGCAATCACACTTGACCCATTTACAGTTTGCATAATTTCCTTATTCGAGTGATTTTTATCAAAAATCTTAAGTTTAGACTCTTGCTTACCACTTAGTTTATTTATTGACCCAATTGATTATTTCCATCAATTGATCAACACACTTTGATTCCTTTATTACCATCAATCCTGTTTTGACAAGAATTCGTATGATCTACCCGTTTAATAGGTTTCACCTCTTAGGGCCATACCTTTGTCCCACATCAAAGTTTGAAGACCAAAGTATATAACACTTAACCCATGCTCATAGTCTAATAATGTAAGTAAACTTACCTTGTATTTCACCTTCATTTCCTTGCACTTAAGGCTTGTATTCGCTTTGACCCATTTGCTTGTTGATTCATTCTTTCCAAGCTTGCACCTAATTGACAAGATCAACCTTCACTATGCTCATAAGATTAATCAAGTTAGTCATCACGTCCAAAAACTAACATATCTCATGAGTTATTCACACCATTTCATCTACGTTTGAGTTTGGGTTAGTTTGACTCCTAAAAGTCAAATTGTCCATAAACATATTCACGTAAACTAGCTTAGGCAATGATGCACACAAGTACTAAGCTTTCATTCCCTATACCCATCTCATCCATAACAACATTTAGTGTTAAGTTCATAAAACACCTTATTTTCACTGCTGCACTTTTTGCACAGCAGCTGTTCGGGTCACTTTTACCCTTCTAAACTCCATAATTTGATTTAGACTTTCAAATAAGAAATGTGCTTCATTCAAAGACCTTTCCAGGCATATAAAAAACACCTCCAAACGATTTTTCTATAATTTTATATGAAAATTTTAAGATCAGGTCAGAAACATATTATGTGCAGCGATTCCCTTTTCAGCTGCCGTAATTGACCATTTTGACCCATTTAAAGTCCGAATTAGTTGAACATGTTCAAAGATGGATCGTGCTTCGTTCAAAGACCTTTCCAGGCGTATAAAGAACACCTCCTAACGATTTTTCTATGATTTTATATGAATATTTTAAGATCAGGTCAGAAACATATTTTTAACCAAACAGCTTTGCTGTCAAAACAGAAATGTCAACTTTACATGTTGTTTTGACCCAATAAAACTCATAATTAGCTTGTCATGACTAAATATGAAATGTAATATATGCAACAAGCTTTTCAACGATATAAAGCTCGTCTTCTAATTTCTAATAGCGAGTGAGATATGGCATTTACAAGATGATCACCTAGGGCTGTCAAGAGTGACGAATTTTACACTATTTGACCCGATTCAAGTTCATGTAAGCATTTTATCAAACACTTCATGTGCACCCTTTTTGCAAGTGAATTCTAAGCCTTATGGACTTCTCAAACTTCACCATTTGTTTGATTAATCATCATTACAAGTTCAACTTATCAATTTGCACATCTATATGACAAGTTAACACATACTACTACAAGGATTCTTCATATACATGTGTAGTTCAACATTTGGGTTAAAACCCACTACCTACACCTACAAGTATCATCCTAATCCACATGAATCATACAATACATAACTTTTTATCATGTTTTATAGTTTCTTTGATGTCTACAAACATATAGAAACCCATAGCCACCATCAATTCACGTTTTTATAAAATTCCCTAAAATCCTCATCTTCCTAAATCATGAGTTTTTCATGGATTCAAAGGAAATAAGTGATACCTTAGGATGATTTAGGGCTTAGATGATCAAGAAATCACCCATGCACTTGTTGAATCCTTGGATTGGAGCTTGAATTAGACAAGAATATAAGAGGGATGAATTGTGTGTGTGTATTTTGAATGTGTGTTTTTCATCTTCTGATGAAACAAATCGATGCACACACACATATGAATTCTTATGTTTAATCAAGTTTAACCACTTGACTATTTTAGCCCCTCAACTTGTTTTTTAACAACTTTGTACACTTTAAGTCCTATGCTCGGTAAATCCCTTGAATTGTTTTACTCATATTGCGGCTAACGCCACTAACGGGGTTAATTTCTTATTAGAAATATAGCTCTCGTTTTACTATCCATAAAACTTTCATTTTACTACTAATTAGTTTTGGTTATTTGGTAATCACGCCTAAAAGCGTAATTAAACAGAATGAATTTTCAGGGTGTTACACACTCGTAATTGGATGTTTGTTGAATTATGATAGATATAAAAAAAAATGCACATTAAACTTTCAAATCCATTAAAAATCATGTTGAAAAGATCAAATGCAAATTCAACCTATTACAAATATGATATCAAAAGCTTAAAGAACTTTATTATAAAGAGAATCAAAGAACAAATACAAGACCAAAAACTCTCACAAACAATCTGTAACTATAACCCTGACAACTACTAAACACTCTCAATATCATCAACAATCAATACAGACCTTCTAACAACGTGAACAGATACAAGACATATCTGAACTACAAGATCAGACCTAGATTGTTTAGACGAGAGAGAGAGACAAATACAGGGAAAAGAAAATAATATCTAAGCTAAAAAGCTGAAGGAAGACGAAGACAACTATTTAAAGGGACAAGGAAGCTTCCAGAGAGAAAGCACATCTTCCTTCAATCGTAGCCCTTGGATCACATATCTCACACGGATTGCAATATGAACGGCTCAGATGTGATGAAAAGAAACACACTCAGATTATAAAGCATCTTGGACTTGGACTCAACATCTTGATATAAGCCCACTTGCAAATATGACTTGGACTCCACACATAACTAGACCTTTATCACCAACTTAGACTCTAATATTATCAGCCCACTTGCACATCCAATATACCTCACAAAATAACAATAAAAATGTGTAAATAAAATAACAAGATAAAAGAATTGTAAAACATAAAATGATGATATTACCTTTATCATTTTAACACCCCCTCTCAGTTCTTTAACCCAAATGGGTCAAATAAACACAACTTACTACACAACTCCTCATGAGCAGAAGCTAACAAACCCCTTTGTAAATACATCGGCAATTTGATCCTTAGAATCAATTGCAACTGTCTTTACAACACCATTTGAAATTTGATCTCTCAAAAAATAGAGATCTAACTCAAAATGCTTAGTTTTATCAAAAAAGACAGGATTTGCAGCAATAGACATTGCTGCATTATTGTCACAATGAATATTAATAGGAGTTTCGACAATAAATCCTAACTCCTCCAACATATTCCTTAACCACATTACTTCACAAGCCACTGCACATATTGCCCTATACTCAGCTTCAGCTGAGGACCTAGAAACTGTAGACCGCTTTTTGCTTTTCCAGGAAACCGAATTGTTTCCAAAAAAAAAAAAACACAAAACCCTGTCTCAGATTTTCTAGTACTTAAGCATTTTCCCCAATCAGAATCAGAATCAGAATAAGCACTTAGATCAAATTGATCACTTTTCTTAAATCTAATTCCTTTTCCAGGAGACAACTTTAAGTACCTTAAAAGTTTAAAAGCAACTTTTAAGTGTCCATTTAAAGGAGCATGCATATACTGACTTAAATAGTGTACAACATAGGCTATGTCAGGTCTGGTATGTGAAAGATAAATTAACTTCCCAACCAATTGTTAATAACCAGTAACATTTACCACAGGCATAGACTCACTAGTACTTAAATTTATTAAAACATGATTTTGCTCAATTGGGATATTGACAGGCTTACAAGCCAACATTCCATATTCAGCCAACAGATCAGTACAATATTTTCTTTGAGTCAAAACTAACTCATCATTTTCTCTAATAACTTTAATCCCTAAAAAATATTGTAATTTTCCTAAGTCCTTAATCAAGAACTTAGATTTTAAACATGTTTTAATGTTTTCTATTTCACTAGTATAATTACCTGTAACAACAATATCATCAACATATACAAGAAGAATCACAAAAATAGACCCAGAATGTTTAAAAAACAAAGAATGATCACATTTGCTTCTTTGGAAACCAAAATCAAGTAAAACATTTACTAATTTTTCATTCCACATTCTAGGGTCCCGTTTAAGCCCATATAAAGACTTTTTAAGTTTACAAACTTTGTTTTCTTCTTTACCAAAATAGCCTTCAGGAAGTTTCATATAAACTTCATCATTTAATTCACCATATAAAAGACATTATTAATATCCAACTGATATAACTCCAACTGTTATGTACAGCTTATGAAATAACACACCTAACAGTGACAATTTTCACAACAGGAGCAAAAGTTTCTTCAAAATCAATCCCTTCCTATTGACTATACCCCTTAGCCACTAACCTAGCTTTATACCTTTCAATCTCACCATTGGATTTATATTTTATTTTAAAAATCCATTTGCAACCAACAATATTCTTATTTTTAGGTGTATCAACTATGGACCAAGTATCATTTCTATTAAGTGCTTCTATTTCATTGTTCATAGCCTGAACCCATTCAGGACTACTAGAAGCCTCTTTGAAATTTCTAGGTTCATGATTTTTGGACATACTAGTTGCAAAACACTTAGCATCAACAGATAACTTAGACATGTTAACAGATTTTTCAATCCCATATTTGACCTTACATTCAACCACATATTCATTGTACCTATTAGGAAAAACATAACTTTTAGATGACCTTCTAACACTATCTATGTTAGCAGACTCAGAAGTATCACCCTCAGAACTAGATCGATTTTCATTTACAGTAGTCACATGGTCTACCTTATCAGGGTCTTGGACTCCACTGTTATTGCTGATTACCAGCCAAGTCATCAACAATGGGCAGACTACCTGATTGCTGACTATCATGTGTTCCTGTATCAATCTTACCTTGACCCTTTCCCTCATCATCGGGCTCATTTACTTCAAAACTTTTTTTAGAGTCTGTGTTTTCAAAGTTATCAAAAAAGTTTAAGTTGTTAATGGTTTTTATAGGATTAGAGTCAAATGACTCAAAAAATTTTGATTCTTTGAAAGGAAAACAGTTTTCAAAGAACTTCACATCTCTTGAATAGCTTATGGTTTTGCTATCAAGATTAAAAACTTTGTAACCCTTTTTTTCATTTGAATATCCTATTAAAACACACTTTTCTGACTTACTATTAAACTCATCTTTTTCATCTAACACAGTGCAAAAACACACACAACCAAACAATCTTAAATGATCAAGAAAGGGTTCAAATCCATAAAACATTTCATAAGGTGTTTTTCCTCCTAGAACTCCAGTGGGTGTCCTATTAATCAAATATGCAGCAGTTATCACACATTCTGTCCAAAACCTAATAGGAATATTGCTTTGAAACAAAAGAGCTGGCAACATTGAGCAAATGTCTATGTTTCCTCTCAACAATGCTATTTTGTTGAGGGATATATGCACAAGTTGTTTGATGTATTATTCCCTTGTCCTTACAAAAAGTTATCATTTGATTATATATATATACAATTTGCAGATTTCTTTGTGAGATAGCTTTACTGTAGCTATCTCACGTTCCAGGTTTTCCCACGTCTCCCCTTCTCAAACGTTGGCAGCATCCTATTCTCTTTTACCGGTTAACCCGGTTCCCGGTGGCTTCGTTATAAAGGCTTTCTTCATTCGTCTACGACCTCGATTTGTGGTTTTCTTTGTTTTGTTGCCTAGCCGTTGGTTCGATTTGCCACAAAGCCCCTACATGTGATCGTCGATTGATGATGCCGGTGTTTGTTGTCATGTCGTTGCCGTCGGGTTCGATTACAAAACCCTATCAGTTTTCACCATCGGAAAAGGCTTCGCCGTCGTTGTTTCTCTTAATTACGGATAACCGAGGTTTAGCCGATCTGCTAAAAAAGAGAACATGCATGTACAAATACGAAACGAAACCATATCTACGCTTGCTTGAACCATAATGCCAAACCGCCGTCGATCTGCCGTCGCTGATGTTTGTTTTAGCCGCTAAGTTTTCGTTTATTCTTTGTTTTGGTGTGTTTGTGTTTGCTGATATTGGTGGTTTCTGGTTTGATTGTAGGTAGTTGTGTTGATGGTGGCTGGGTCTTAGTGATGATTAATGGTGGGCTTTTCTAGAATGAGTGGTGATGGCAGCTGGGTTTTTGTATAAAAGGAGTTATGGTGCACATTTGTGTTTCCAAAGTGTGAACGCCATGTGATAATTTTAAATATTAAATATGTAAAACTTTTGAATATTGAACCACTAAGACACGCAATGTTTTCTTTTCTTTAAGATAGTTTTATCCATAACATTTTAATGTCCTTTATTTACTACATCAATTGTGTATCTTCATATTTTACAATCAACCTAATAGCCACGTGAACTATGTTGTAAATGCGTAACTGAGGCTGTCGAATACGGATCTTATCCGCTTTGCATATGTTAGGCGACGGCGAAGAGTTTTGAAGCGTATTTATTCGGTAAATCTTTTCGCTAACCTAAATGCAGGTCTGCGGGGCAACGCCCGCGAGTGAAAATGTTGTTGCAACGTAGGTTGTCGCCGCAACGCGCGACACACGTAAAAAACTAGTTGTTTACAAACTCTAGACCATTGTCATTTCTGAAACATTTTATGTGTTTATTAAACTGAGTTTGAATAATGTTAAAGAAATCTTTAATATTTTCAAAAACCTCTGTTTTATTTTTTAATAAACACACCTAAACAGCTCGGGAATAATAATCAACTATGTTAAGAAGTATTTAAAGCCATCTCTACTCACAACTCTATATGGACCCCAAACATCCAAGTGCACAAGTTCACCAATTTGACTACACTTGTGATTACTCAAAGGAAAGGGTTCCCCATGTTGTTTGGCTCTAAGACATACTTCACAAGGTTGATTTTTATCATGTTCTCCTATGTTAAGTTTGGTTTTAAAGATTTTAACAGCTTGATCAGAAGGGTGTCCTAATCTGGCATGCCATAAATTGTAAATTTCAGAACTATTAAAGCACACATTATTATTCAAACAAGCATTACCACAAAGATATAGACCTTCAAGCTGTTTACCAGTCACCAGGACTTTCTTGGTTACCAGATCTTGTATATAACACTTACTTTCATCAAACCCAACATATAGTTTATTATCCCTAGCAAGTTTATGTACAGAAATGAGATTTATGCTGTACTCAGGAACAACTAACACATCTTTTAAAACAACACCATTTGCAAGACTAACATTGCCAATTTTAGTGACCAATGCTTTAGTACCGTTAGGATGATTAACATGTATATTTAACTCAGATACTTCAATATAATCAGTTAACTCAACATCACTTGTAACCATATGTTGACTTGCACCTGAGTTAATGATCCACCCAATCCTAATTTTATTCCCCACATTACTTGAAAAAACCATATACAGGTTTACCATAGACATCAGCACAAAAAAAACTACCTGAAACATTGCAGCTCTGTGGTGACTCTTTAGCCTTATCATTCAAAAGACTCAAAAGTTTAGTCAACTGATCAGTAGTTAAACCAGAAGGAGTATTAGACTCAACAGTAGCATTATTACTATTAGTATTACCCCTTAACCTTCTAGCCTGATTTCCCTTTGACCTCATCTAGGGGGTACCCAATAACTTCAAAACACTTTTCAGCAACATGACCAACTTTATTGCAATGAGTACCTTTAACAATAGATTGATTAGTTGTTTTATTGTTAAATCTTTTACTAAAATCTTCAAACTGATTGGTCTTAGATATAAAACCAACAGTTTGACCCTTTTTGCTAGAACCACTAGAAATCCTGTGAGACTCTTCCCTAGAAACAATAGCATAAGCTTCTTTTACTAAAGGAAGAGTAACTCTAGTTAATAAATTTGTTCTAACCCCTTGATAACAACTATCCAACCCATTAAAAATTGCATCAGTTTAATCAGTTGACTGAAATTATTAAAGTCTCTTGAAGCCTCACAAGTACATGGAGGCAATTGAAGAATTTGATCCAATTGCTTCCACATAACACTTAATTTTTGATAGTACTCAGACACAGAAGACCCATCTTGATTAAAACTATTTATTTTTTGATACAGGTAAAACACCACAGAGCCATCAACTTTATCATAAGTTTCCTTAAGTTCTTTCCAAACATTAGAAACAAGTTTAGAAAATACTTGTCCTAGATACAACTCTTCAGACATAGAATTTAAAATCCAAGTAAGCATAATAGAATTACACCTACACCATTGCCTAGCCAACACAGGATCATCAACAGATTTTTTACAATCTCAATTTATAAAACCTAATTTGTTTTTAACTTGTAATCCTAAAATCATTGCATTAGACCATACACTGTAATTCTCTGTTCCTTTTAGTTTAATACTAACAATTGTCAAGTTTGCAGAATCACTGGAATGAAGATATAAAGGATCACTAGCATCAAGTTTATTAACTTGTGTTATGTTACTTACTTGATCTACAAGAGGACCAGACCCTGGGTCAACATTAGGTCCTTGAGGACCCTGTGGTCCCTGTGGACCCTGAGGTCCTTGAGGACCCTAAGGTCCTTGAACTTCATTAACCATATTCAATCAAACAAACAGAAACAAAACAAACAGCAGATCACACAAGATAACCAACAACCACAACGAACAGGTAAACACAAATCAAGAAACAAGAACTTAGACAAAAACACAAAGGCACTCGGTGAAACTGTACTGGTGATCCAGATCACTGGTTCATCACTCTATAGGTGCCAGTGCAGGTCCTAGTACAGAAGCCACCTATACCTCTAGACCAACCCTAAATCTATAACAGGGATTCAACCCTGGCAAAGACTCCTTAGGACAAACTCTAGAAAATAGTATATCAAGGAAATATCTCACCAAATCCAGCCCAAGTTAGGGTTTGCCACAAACTCGTAATGACACAACCTTCACTTAGGGTTGTATCATCAAAGAGAAAGAATACCAGTGCCTTTCAATCAAACACAGATCCTGAGAGCAGATCTGATTCTCCACACGTTCAGCTACAATCCTCAGAACCAAACCCTAGACCTTATTTCTCAGATCTTCTTGATTCAATCCTTAGCTGAACACCAAGATCCCCACGACTATTGAAGATATCAAGAACCTTCACCAATAACCAGAGAAACCCTAATATCAGCGGAAGATGACACAGAACCAACCAAACCCTAGAGCTCTGATACCATATTACAAATATGATATCAAAAGCTTAAAGAACTTTATTATAAAGAGAATCAAAGAACAAATACAAGACCAAAAACTCTCACAAACAATCTGTGACTATAACCTTGACAACTACTAAACACTCTCAATACCATCAACAATCAATACAGACCTTCTAACAACATGAACAGATACAAGATGTATCTGAACTACAAGATCGGACCTAGACTGTTTAGACGAGAGAGAGACAAATACAGGGAAAAGAAAATAATATCTAAGCTAAAAAGCTGAATGAAGACGAAGACAAGTATTTAAAGGGACAAAGGAAGCTTCCAGAGAGAAAGCACATCTTCCTTCAATCGTAGCCCTTGGATCACATATCTCACACGGATTGTAATATGAACGGCTCAGATGTGGTGAAAAGAAACACACTCAGATTATAAAGCATCTTGGACTTGGACGACTTGGACTCAACATCTTGATATAAGCCCACTTGCAAATATGACTTGGACTCCACACTTGAACTAGACCTTTATCACCAACTTGGACTCTAATATTATCAGCCCACTTGCACATCCAATATACCTCACAAAATAACAATAAAAGTGTGTAAATAAAATAACAAGATAAAAGAAGTGTAAAATATAAAATGATGATATTACCTTTATCATTCACAACCTCAAATCCTTCTCCCTTAATCTCACAACTACACCTAAGAAACAACATAAATATTCTTGAAATCTATACTGAGCTTGAAAAAAAATACAAATCAAAAGCATATCATCGTGACATAAATCAAACCGGTGTATGACCAAAATCTATTAAACCCCAAAATCGAACCTAACAAAAGACGATAAGAGAAGGTGGAAACAAACTTAACCAAAACAAAAATCGATAAAACCAAACAATTGTACCTGGAAGATGGATGAACACGGTTTCAGATACACAAATACTATGGTGATTGATGATGAGTCTCTTAGTTTCCTGGATCATAGACAAGTTAAAGCTTATGTTAGGGATTTCAAACTTCGAAAACTATGAAGTTTACTTCGAATACTATTCGGTTCGAATTCATTTAGTTGAATATTATACGGGTGTTATGACGGGCCAGAAACAAAGCAAATTATAGAAAGATACAAATCTTTAAACTTAGGTGGACTGGCATAGGAAAGGAGGGTAGATTATGTGTTGTGGCTAGACGTGAGCCAAAACTTTATCCTCTAATATTGTGCCACGTAAGCACTGACGTGGCAGGGTGATAAAGCTGCAACTCACTTACTTGATCCTGTTGTGGCTAGCGGCTACTCGCTCGCGCCACCGTTCACCCAAGACTGTTGTGGTTTACGCGATCCACGTGGCATGGTTTGTAGCTCGCGGCTACTCGCTCGCGGGCCACAACACATAGTCTTAGAGTTTGGGGCTGAAAGGTCTCAAGTTTGAATCTAATCTCACTCGGGTTTTACCGCAATGGGTCTTTTGGTAGGCGGGTTTTCCCCAGTTTGGGAACTTGCACGCTTAGGCTACCTAACGCTATTGGTAAACCCGAGCGTATGGGGAACTTTCACTCAAGGGGCGGGCGTCCTCGGGTAGTCGAGCATTAGTTTCGTTGGTCGTTTAAAAAAATCAAGGCGGCAAGCTATTTGTGGGTTAAAAGTAGAACTAGATTGTCAAGGCGACAAACTGTTTGTTGGTCCCAAATAGATCCCGATTATGAAGGTGGAAAACTATTTACGGGTCACAAATAGATCTAGATCGGTAAACTTAGAACGATAATCTTGGTGTACTTTTAATTTCAATTCTGAGGAGGTGTAAGGTTCTGTACCGGGACTCAATAGCTTCGGCTCAGGAAAATGAGCCGGAGCCTACAGGGGACTCTTCTCACCATAAAGGCCTGAACCAAGTACATCCTCGCTTCGGAAGTTAAAAACCCCGATGGAAAGTACGACTCAGGATCTCAGAGAACTACAACTTCTCTGACTAGTATAAATACCCCAATTTCAAGTACATGTGACATATGAACTCTCACATTCCGAACCTCACTTTTTCTCTCTCTAACAAATACTTATCCTCACGTCGGAGGATAAGTCATAAAGAGAGGCCATCCATCCTCCTCTGTAGCGAGCCTAACGACTTTCTACGTTGTGCAAGTTAATCTTGAGTTTTAAGCCCACAATATCTGATCGGCTTACCTTGATTCCTAGCTTATTACAGGTTCAGTCGATAGTTTGGATGTTCAAATTCCTTTTACAAAATTGTATGACTTTTTTGTAAACCATTTTCTAAATTATATGACTTTTTTAAAACCATTTTCTAAATTATATGGCTTTTTTTAATCATTTTCTAACATCGTACTATTCATGGCTTGGTTAATATATCTCTCGCCGTTAAAAAAAGAAAAAAAAATAATAAACGACAGTAAATGGTACCACAGGCAACAGCCGATAGTGGCTGCTGATTCACAAAGTTACTGGTGTGAGGTGGGGCAGAGCCGGTTCTGGACAGGGTATTGTTTTTGACCCGTAAGTTGCTTTAAATAAAGAAATTAAAATTTAAAAGTAGGTAATAATAACCTTTTATGTTTTTTACTTTTAGCGAACCAGCCCAGAACTTTGTATAAATACTATTTTAGTTCTTTTTTTAGTATACTTTATTTATGTATTTCGGAATAAAGTTAAGACTAAATAAATTCCTCTTTCTTTGTTAATATTTTGGGAAGTACACACATGATATTAATGTAGATAGGGAAATTTTGGAATGATATAATGAGTATTAAATATATTATTGGAATTGATATATTTTGGTAGATACGAACTTTTGAGTTTTGACATATTGTAAGGTTTGATTATATAAAACTCACATATGATCGGTATATGTGTGATGATTTGAAATAAATCAAATGGGCCATGATTTTAGAATAACATGAAAAGCACAAATGTACAAGTATTAAAATAATAAATAAGTATTGCGTGGGATCATTACAAATTATTTGGGAGTGTCTCGAAGATTATTGAACTTGCATACCAAAAACTTGTGCACATCATGTCTTCATCGGTTGTGAGTCTACGGCAAGACAAAACAATGTTTACGTTGTAACATGAGATACATTCAAAAGATGTTGAGCTAGAGAATACTGAAGGCGTGTTCAATTTGACCATGTTGGCTCCTTGTATGGGTGGGAGATGGCACTGTGTAGGAGCGACAGGGCCGGTTCAATCGTTTTGAAGGCACAAAGCGGATTAAAGATCAAGAGCCCTTAACCCTTGTCAAACTTAACATTATAAATCAAGAATTTTTAAATTTTGTAACCTATTAAGAACTTGAATACCCAACGTCAACTATGTGACAAACCAAACTAGAACAAAAAGAAAAATAATAAACAACCAAATACACATTGTGGCCTAAGGTTTGTTGGGCTTACACTAATTGATTTTTAGGCCTTGTATACAAAATTAACACAAAAACCGGTTTACTGAAGTCTCGAACCCATTTCTTCCTTGTAGACTAGGAGGGAGTTTACCACTAAGCCAACATGCCATTTTGATTATAATAGCCCTATATTAAGTGGGGCCCAAAGCCGTTGCTTGGGTTTAATTACCCTTGAGCCGACTTGGAGAGTTGTCTCCATTGGAAAGACGTTTGCTTAAAGCGGTTGTTTGCTAGTTCTATGATTTTAGGATTTGGTCTCACAAATGATGCAATAACAGACAGTGTGTTGTATGTGAGTATCGAGTATCCAAGATGTTAGGTGGATTGAACAACACAAACCGTTACCCTGCTTATGGATGCATGTCATGTGACCTGACATTGACGTGATACTAAGTTAGTCGAGATGAAGTAAAGGCGAGAAATGGAAGTAACAACTATGTTATATTCAATGCCTCCCATTGTCTTTTGGTCTTCATCAGGACCATCCGAATGCTAAGATGTGCATAATGTATACAAATTTTACTTAAGGTGGTCGGGACACTCCCGACAAAGTTGCCGAGCCCCACCCAACCTCATCTTGCCATGTCAAAATCAAACCCAACCCCACTTTGCCGATCTGTTACTCCTTGCCGAGCGGTGAAGTTTTTGACCATTGTCAAGAGGGTGGCAGTGGTGTTGCCGACCGACAACGATACCCAGGTGAAGTTTTCATCCAAATAATCGTTTAGCTCTATAATAAGTTGTTTCATCCCGATAATAAGGGTACTAATGACACAACAAAAAGTACCAAATCCAAACAGTCAATGATACTAAGTTACTTCATTTTTTTTCTCTCTAAAACTACCAACATAAATGCGACAGTTTTCCAAAACTGTGCATTTACCTAAGGCAAGTCACCTCTTTAATTTTCCACCATCGGAATAAGGTACTAGAAGCCTAAATCCATAGTCGAATCCACTAACCGAGTGAATGGCGTCAGTTTCTGATGTACCTGATAAAACCGAATCAGGTACGCAAGGGTGCCATGGGTAAAAATCAAACCGTTAACTGAAATTGAACCAAAAACCAATGAAGCCTAACCAAAATTAACCGAAAACCAAATTGATCAAAAACTGAATTAACTGAAAGTCAGTTATTGTATTTTTTGTACCATTAGTTAACAAAAATTAACCAAATGAACCTTTTATACATAAATTTCATGTATTTTATGTTTTATACTTTCATTTCAATTTTTGTTAACCAAATAAAATATAGGTATAAATACTACAGTACACAAGATAAATAAGTTGCTACAAAAATATACATGAACGAGTATACATAAACAACAAGACACAAGTTACCAATTTGAATTTTTTACACATTTTAGGAACAAAAATACCCCCCATGATATTTCCCACTTCCCCAAAACTTTTCCATGTATAGTACCACCACTCTGACACTCACACTAAACCCCTTATTCTTGAAACTTCACTCTCCTCTCTCCTTCATTCAATCACCATGTTCAATTTCAATATGCCCATCCTCTTCACTCCCCTCTTCTTCCTCTTCATTTCTGGTAAGCCCAACAACAACATTAACAACAACAACAATAATCCCATGTTTTTTTTTTTTTTTTTATAATTATCTAAACCCCCTGTTTTTGTTTTTTGTTTTTTTACAGTTTCAGGTCAAGAACTACTTCAAGTCTCAACTACCCACCAAGACTCACACACACTAGGAGTGTATATCAACAATGACAACCTAAACGACGTCGCTTCCACCGTTTTACTAGCTGAAACTTGGCTTAGAACCCATGTTTTATCTTATTACCCATCATTTAAAAACATAACCTACATTGTTGTCAATACTAACCTTCTCTGTCATGAAAAGGATATAAACCAACAACACATTGTGAGATTAGCGTTGTTAGCTATGCAAAACATTCACCATTCTCTTATTAGATGGGGTTTACAGAAAAACATTAGGGTTTCTATAACCTTAAACCCTAACTGTTTACAGTTACAGTTACAGTTACACAAATCATATCTTAGCTCTGTTTTTAAGTTCTTGGAAGAGATTAATTCCACTTACATTGTTAAAACAGAGGATTTTGTTGATACATTTGGCAATTTCGGGTCGAAAACTGCGAGAAAAATGTTGTCTGATGGTGATTACTCTGTTCCGTCCCAGGCGGCTGCTGCTCCGCTCCCTCCGCTCATCGGGGTTACTCCCCCGACGCTTTCGGTTCCCTTTGCGCCGGGAATGCAGCCTCCGATGAGCCCGGGGAACGGTGCGCAGTCGCCTTTTGGACATCATTTGCCTCCCTGCAATCCGTACCCCGGTCCTCATCATGGAGGTTGGTACAGACTACAGAGAGAATATATTAGTTAGAGTTTATTATATTATATTTATTATTATTATTATTATTATTATCAACATTGTTATATATGGTTTATTTAGGTTTCCTTAACACTTATTTGTTATTGTGTTTTTGTTTATGTTTCTTTTGTAATTATTATTATTGTATTATGATTAGGTGGTGGCGGTGCAATGGCGGCTCCACCTATAGTGGGAGGTGACGGGGCAATGGGGCGCCACCGTTTGCGTATGAGCAGCTTTGGTGCGTGGCGAAGCCGAGTGTGCCGTTGGAGAAGTTGCAGGAGGCGATGGATTACGCGTGTGGAGAAGGTGGGGCGGATTGTGGTCCGATTAGTCCGAACGGAAGCTGTTATTTTCCGGACTCTGTTGTGGCTCATGCTTCTTATGCTTTCAATAGTTACTGGCAGAAGAACAAGAGGAATGGTGGGACTTGTGGGTTTGGCGGGACCGCCATGCTTATCAATTCCGATCCAAGTAAGATCCACTGGTTGTTTAAACTAGAGGCGCTCTAATCGGTTCCAGGCCCAAACCGGCTTGGGTTAGGTCAAAGATGGTCATAACCAGTTTTTGTCCAAACTGGTTTGGTTTGAAACATTGGGGGGGGGGGGGGGGGGGGGGGGGGGGGATGATTAATTCGCCGTGTGGGTTTGGGTTGGTTCCAAACCTATTTAAACCGGTTTTGGTTTGGCTTAAAACCTGTAACTGGTTCCCAAACCGGTTTTTTGTTCGCCTTAGTTCAAACACTGTTTTTCTGATCCCAAAGTTCGGTTAACTTAACTGAATTTGTTGTTTAAATTGGGTGGTGTTGATATTGTTTTGCAGGTTTCTTCAGTGCCATTTCACACTTGCATAAGTTTTGAAGATGTGAAGAAGGGAGTGGTCTACAATGGTGGTTGAGTAAGAACAGATTAGTGGTCAAAGTTGTTTTTTATGTTGGTAGATTAGTTTACTAAGTAAATTTCATTGAGAATTGTGGCTGTTTTGATGGTAATTTTATTGTAATCTTTGAGAATTGGCCGACAAACCACCACCATCGGAAAACCACTTTTATCTCTGTGTCATGCTTTCTCTAGATGGTATGGTCAGTCGGATAATGTCTTATGAATGTAATGCACTTTCCTTTTGTGTCGAATGTGACGGATTTAAGCCACTGGGGCGTTTAGGATTGCTTATTAGAGCATCCTCAACGGGAAAATTTTTGCTATTCAATATGACGTAGTGGTAGATGGTAGTAGTGGTAGACGTGGAGGAGAAAGATATGAAGACGGAGGATGTGTGTTCATTGACATGAACACCATCCATGACGACTATAAGAGGGGTTAGGAAACTGGGAGAGGGAATGGGGAAGGGAGGAGAAATCTCTTGTTCGTGGAGAACAAGAGAAATCCGAACGGGTAGGGGCAGGTAACATCAACATAGAGAAGAGAAGTGATGATGCGTTCGTTAAATTATCATTACTACTTTACATATCTATAAGTTTTATATTTATTGATAAGGTGATTAAGTATATTTTTAAGCTTGAAAATCATAGAATATTTCATGGATTATTTTCATGATCTAAGAAAAACAATAAACGGATCAAGTATTTTATTTTAAATGAAATTTTGATTGTATTTATGTCTACACGAGTTTTAGAATGATATATTTTTATGATTAGAAACGTTACAAAAACATTATACATTGATGGGTTTCTTATGTTCACATGTTGATGATGATACATTGGTATGCTATTGGGCTTCCCACTATACATAGATGGGTTTCTTTTTGTTGCTAGTTCACTATATGAATTTATTAATTTTATTCTTCTTTTAAAGCATTAACTAATCTCTAGCACTCTTCTCTTTCGTAATGATACTAAGATATGAATTTGATTGTATATTTGCTAACAATTGTAAGAACGTATTATGTGTTTGGAGGTTTTGCAAGCGTCGAGTCAAAGTGTTTGACGGATGGTCCTTTAAAAGATAAGGAGATAGCTTATAAGAGTTCGTCAGTTCCTTTACGGTTGATCCAATGTTGAACCATCGACCATACCTTGTTCTATAGACATATGTCATTTGCATCAAGGACATACTTTTCTTCTTCTCTCATGCCTTAAAACACAACAAATACAATGGATATATTTAGACTTGATTATTGAGAGAGATTAGGTTAAGTAACAAAGAAAGGATATTTGTTTATTCGCATATAAGTTAACCTTTTCCCAAATTGTTTCATTGAAAAGTTCTCCACAGCGAAGATTTTTTTCAAGAAAATCTCTTAGTCTATTTTAATAATAAAAAAAAACTTTGTTTATAATAGTCCAACTATAAAAAGTTTTTGGACCAAAAGTTAAAATAATTCATTTTCGTAAATTGCATTCTATAATGATGATTTTATCTTCTTTTTTAATTCAATATGTCTAGGCATGAGCAGTTATGATTAGGGGTGCAAACGAGCCGAGCAGCTCGCGAGCTACTCGAGCTTGGCTCAGTAAGAAGTTCGAAACAAGCCAAGCCTTATTAAACCCAAGCCGAGTTTGAGCTTAAAACAAGTCTCGTTTATTAATCGAGCCCAAGCTTAAGCTTGGCATGTGAAACTCGTCAGGCTCGTCGAGCCTATATCGAGCCTTAATGTAATAATAGTTTTATTAAAATTTTATAATATTTTGCTCTCATTTAAGTTTGTTTACTAAACGAGACCAAGCCGAGCTTCATTTATTGACCTCCGACCCTATTACTTATATTATTTTTATTTAGAATATTAAACAAATAGATAGTAAACGAGCCAAGCCCGAGCCGAGCTCGAGCTTAAGAAATTTGTAACGAGTCAAGCTCGAGCTCTCATAAGTTTTTGAGCTCGGGCTCGGCTCGACTCGTTTGCATCCCTAGTCATGATTGTTTTTTTACCTAGTTTTTTTTAGGCTACAAAAACCAAATGAGCTGCGTCAGTTTTTGATAGATATGCACATAGGAGATAAAGTAGATCCACGGTAAAGTAATAACATCTACATTAGTGATTAACTGATTAGACTACACTTTTTGTTCAGTCTCATAAATTAAAAGGGGGCCACTGTCTTAAAAATCTTGTTGCATACAACCTATACAAGTCTTGCTTGGGGTGCAACAATGCATGCTTCTGATCGCTTACTTGCACACGTTTTTTGTAACAGTCATACTTCTCGTTGGTACTTTGTAACTAAGAGCATGCACAATGGGATGCAAGTTGACACATCCGGACGGCACACGTTGTTGGGGCGTCCGGTGAGCTTCTGTTTTTGTTTAACCAGACGCATCCGGAAGCTGGATGGTGGGCCCCAAATGTGATTTTTTGAATAAAATTTTTTTTGGTCTGTTTGTGTGTTGGTATAACGTGGGACGGGCCGCCACCAGAATTGGGCACGGGTTCCCCACTACCAGCACGGTAACACCGCCGTCATCCGTGCTAGTAGGAGTCCCGTGAACCAATTTTTGGTTCTTTTTACCGTACTGGTAAGTTGGAAACGGTCATATTTTTTGACCAATAATTAATTAACAACATTTTTTTTTCTCCGACATTGAAGTTTTGACCATTTTTTTATATTATGACCGTTTTTTATATTTTACCATATATTAAGACCATATCTACATATACAATGTTATACAACTACATCTTTGAATATGGGTGGTGGCAATATGTTTCCGAATACGTATCATCGACGACGATCATCTCGCCCCACAACTCATCAACCAACTACACACCCACCGACAACACACCAACCAACTACACACACACCAACAACACATCAACCAACTACACACCCACCGACTACACAACCTCCCCCAACATTTGAATATTACGAGCCACAAGATCCTGACGATTTGTCCACGGAAGAATTGATTTACGCATATGATTACACAATGACTCTACTACAACTAGGAGCAATACGGGTTGGAGATGTTGTAAGAGTGACGGAGCGTGTCAATCCTCCTATAGTGCAAAACCCACTGGTTACGGTACAAAACCCCCCGGACGAAGGTTATGAAACTCATCCCGGGGCCGAATACGTAATTTATTCAGACGAAGAAATGTATTGTCCGACACCCAAAAGTGAGGGATATCAATACGAGAGGTCGGACGGGCGTGATAGTGATCGTGACGTTTCTTCGCCCGAGTCAATTGCGTATTCTTTCTTTTTTTTAGCTATGTTTAAGTAGTATTTTTAATTAGATTTATGTTTATGTTTATGTTTAATTAGGTTAGTTATGTTTGTATTTTGATTGCTAATTTTAAGTTTAATTGCCAATTTTAAGTTTAATTTTTTTTAACGGTTACTTTCAATAAACATTAAATAACATTAAACATTAAATAATAAACATTAAACCTATCGCGCAACAATCGTCATGCCGCAACATGGTTGAAGTTACTCCCGTGTGCATTCACATAGTCGCGACGCGTGGAAAGGATTGCAATGTCTTCTTGAAGATTAGGGTGCCGCTCAATCGTAGCTTCATAGAGGGCGTTTGTGCCGGTTATTCGATTGAATTCCACCGACACGTTGTTCCAAAACGACTATCTCCGTAAACCGGGAGGATGATTTGTGTTTCTCACTGCTAAATACACCCTCGCTAACGCAATCTCTTCATTTACATTCCACGGGACTGTTTTTACGATATGATTAAAGTTTGATAACCGGCTTTGGTGTGATTTTGGTATTAGAAGTTATGGGGTTTTATAGGTGTAAAAAATGTAGCCATTAGGTTGTAACGATTAGAAAATTAATTATCGTTTGAAAATTAAAAAAACAGTTACTTTTTGAATTTAAATGAAAATAATAAATAAAAGAATCAGTGGAGTGCCGCCTTCAAAAAGTGTTTAAGTGAAGTAAATCAGTGAAGTGATGTGACAGTCCAGGATTAGTTAAAATTAGTTAAGTGGAAAAAAAACACAACAAGCGCCTCTTCCCTCCTAAATTCAATAAAAGGAAAAAGTAGGTGATGAGGCGGAGGTTAGAATTGGTTTATGGTTTTAGAAAAAGTGGGGTTTGAAATGGTTATGGTTTGAAATAATGTGGCATGCTGATGTAACGGTTTAGAATTTTGAACACTCATACCAATATGACAAATGCACACCAATAATCTAAACAACTTATTCAAAAGAAAAGAATATAAAAAAATAAAGTAAAAGAATATAGATGTACATAGGGACCCACCATTGCTCGTTTGGCTAGGGGTGTTTAAAAATATCCGAATCCGAAAATCCAATCCGAACTATCTGATATCCGATCCGAAACTATCCGAAAATTGAAATTCTGGATATTCGAATTTTCGGATTCGGATAGTGATTTTCAGAATTTTCGGATATTTCGAATATCCGAAATATCCAAAAATCTATAAATGTATTTTTATCAGATATCCGGAATATCCATAAATATCCGAAGTATTCAAAAATATCCGAAATATCCGAAGAATATCCAAAATATGTATTTTTGAATACATAAAAATATAAAATAAAATATTTCAAAAACAAAATTTGGATATTCGTATATCCGATTTATTATACGATCGGATATGCGAAATTTGGATATTCGAATTTCGAATATGCGAAATTCGGATACGGGTTCGGATAGTGAGACCAGTATCCGAAAATTTCGGATATCCGAATTCGAATATCCGGTTTTGAACACCCCTACGTTCGGCTCCATATGGATATCCAGACACCATTGACTCCAGAAGCAGGCGTACATTTGCTCCAACACAACCGTACGTCTTGCCATGCTGACATTCGAGCCCCTAATGTTTACTTTTGATTAGGGGTGTTCATGGTTCGTTTTCAAACCGCAAAACCGTCCAAACCGGTCACTGGTTTGGTTTCACGGTCGGTTATTTTTACTTATCTTTCGGTCGGCCGGTTTCAATATTTTCAAACCGCAATGAACGGTTTGGTGTACGATTTATACTGAAAACCAACCGTATAAAACCGGACTGACCGTAATAATTTATTCTATTATTTTAAATATTTCATATTATATATAGAAATTAATAAAAATAAATCTATTATAACCTACAAGTAATTTAATGCAAAACAAAAGTATGCTAAGTCCATTTCACATTATATGAGTCATTCTGTTTTTCTAAATTCTAAATTTTCAACCACAGCTAACACATATGTAATGTATTTAGAGACATTTTTATATATTTGAACTACAATTTAGCTATTTGGATAGGTATTTATGTTAAACAACTTAAGCATTGTGGGCAAATTTATGACGTCGTGAAATTTGGACTTTTTTTTCGAAATCGGGAAACCATGTAAACATAACGGCCCAACAAGCCCAAACCGTGGAACCAAACCGGAACCAAACCGTTTCTAACAGTTTGGTTTGGTTCGGTTTAAAAGTTCTACGGTTCGTTTCGGTTTGAAAAATTAAAAAGCCGTTACTAACGGTTTGGTTCGCGATTTGAACTACAAACCCCGAAAACTAAACCATAAACACCCCTACTTTTGATTTGAGTTAGCAAACTATTTTTGTTAATTAAGGTGAGCAAACCTAGAGCTTTGATCAAAATAAGAATTTTCTTTGTGACGAAAAACTTAAAAATAGTAAATGCTTGATATTTACTCTCTTTATAAACGCTAGAAGATGGAGGGTTTTAAACAACAAGCACATCCATGACTCCATTAAAAGTCATCTCGGTGAAAATGATAACCATTTGTGATAACTCATTGGAAAACATGACTTGGGTAAAAATGTTACAGACAGACTTTGGCAAGGAGTAACCGATAAACTGTCATTACTGAAAGACGGATGATGGATGTCATGTCGTGACACTTGGGGTAAACACGTACTTCACGATTTGCAAACACCTCGAAACCTAAAGCATCTTGAAATTGAAAGTGAGTCAAAAAGCTAATAAAAGGATAAAGAAAAGAAAAAGGTACAACAAACTCTTGGGTTGAGATAATTTTGATCTAATTTTGTGCAAAGTTTAAAAAATATAACATATGCTTCGAGTCTTTGACGGTATAGAGTCAAATCTATGCTTGCTATGAACTTTTAGTAGACCACTCTTCATAAGCATCCAAAAATATGTTTCAAGTCTAAATAGCATCTTATATTCTTCAATTTAAGTAATCACCCAAGTATACGATTCTTGAAATATTGTATTAAATAATAATAAAATTATTATTAAGAATCTATATCTATATCTATATATCTATCCTTACTATAATAGAAGAGTCGCGAGTGACATAACAAATCTGAGTTGTCAAGCTTAGAGATAGGCCAACAATGCCTGTGTGATGCGAAAAATGATTTCATTAATCAGCTTAAAATATTCACTAAAATGTGTGGGCCACTTGAAATTAACACTATTGAGCTTAAATATTCACTAAAATTTGTGGGCCACTTGAAATTAGCACTATTGAGCTTAAAAGCAGCTGTTTGTTAGCCTTGATTAACGAACAACTGCTAAGAGTAATAATCAACCTCACTTCTTAAGTAGCAGTTGTTATTACATCCATGGCAGCTGTTAAGCAACTAATTTTTGAATTTAAGAGGGAAGTTATAAATTAACACGGGGAATCGTGGTTCATTAATTATGTTGCAGTATATAATCACATAACATATAACAAATTGATCATTCATAATATCAACTTTGAATTTTCCTAAACAATTTTTCAAATTTCCCTCTTAAAACATATCTTTAAAACTCTGTCATGTCAATGGTCAATATTAAAGACAATCTTAATTTTATTCGTGTTTTGAATCCGTGTAAAGATATGTGGAACATGAAAGCTCGAATCATACGAAAGTGGAATCAAAGTTTAGGATGGTGGTGATATTCTTCGATGAGCAGTAATGTATATATCTTTTTTTTTAGTCTGCAACATGTGTTCTTTTGTTATTAGTTTGTGTAAAGATTCATCGGTGGCAGGTAATGAAGTTTTCTTTATGGTTAATTTACAGGGTGATAAGATTCAAAGGTTATATTAAGCATCCTTTGATACAAGTTATTGACAGTCAACTTGAAGAAGATGTTGTGGTGGTGATATCTAAGTTCGGTGTCGGTTAAAACAAGGACCCCTATAGACTTATAGCAAATGAATACAAAATCAATTTTTATCGTTGTACAACTGTCAAACATGTTAATGGTTGGGAAGGTATTGAGTATGGGTTCAAATCATTCATTTTAAAGATATTCTTAACGAGAAGCTAATAATTATTTGTTGACTGTTGGTTCGTATTTTATTTTTTTGTCTTAGAATAAACTTTTATATACATTTTACTCGAATATTGTTGCTTTAAAGTTAACAGATGTTTGATAAATTTTGTTTTTTATTTTTATAGATCTTCATGGAAATGTCATTTGGTGTAAGGATTTGGATGTGTTTGACGACCTCCTAAAGAAAATCAAATGCATGAATCTGATATTCACGACTTGGAGTAAGGATTCGTTAGTATTGTTATAGATTTTGCCTGAAAAGTATTGTTCTACTTTTCACACATCTGACAGTTAATAAAAATATTCTAATTTTAAGGTGAGTCTTATGTTTCAAAACTGAAAACAATGATTGTTACAATCGCAAATTTAAGTTGTTTAATAAATGTGTTGAAAAAGTTAATTCTTGATTGACTGTATTATTTTCTATGCGTACATCATTTATTGATGTAATAAATTATTATCTCTAATTTATGTATATAGTATCAACTTTTTGTATATGTTTTTACATCTACGGTCTCTTGTTTGTTGTAGAGGTACGATATTGCGATGCACATTATGGGTTCTTATGCAGTACAATTTAAAGACTTATTTCCAAAAAGAATTTTAATGAGCATCTAATGGCTGTTATGTAGCATGGAAGGGTTAGGACTGGAACAGTATTTCTGTTCGTTTGTTGTTATTTTAAAATATATTAATAGAAGTGAATTCACAAAAGATATTTAAATTGTGAAATTTAGAACGATTGACAGTCAAAGCGATAAGTTTGGATCTCGGTTCTTTCTCAATGTAGAAATAGATGAAGTTGATGAGCTAAGGAGAGGTATTATGTATTTATATTGGAAATTTACATTTGTTTTAGCTAATAGAGTAATTGTTTGCACTTTTTATAGGTTTATATTGAAACACGAACAAGTGTCTGGTTGTACTTCTCAAACCGTCCTTTCTTCCCAGATTGTTTATCCATTGCGTGAGATTCATAGTTGGAGCCCAGAAGAAGCACTCGATGAACTTACCGAGATTTAGAAGTTTTCAATATTTTATACATAGCTGGATATTTGTTGACTTTTTCTATGTTTCTTTTCTATAAAGTAGATATTGTATATATATATTGTCTTTTGCAGCCTAGGTCTTGTGTTGTGGTTGCAACTATAAAATTGTTGAAGAAAGCTTTGTTGGGTTTACGCTGCGTGTCACAAGTGTAACAAGAAAGTCTTAAGTAAATCAATATTTGCAACATGTTGAAGAAGTCTCTGAAGCAATTCTCAAATTGCCCGTTACTGCTTGGTTTGTCGAAAATGCCAGTGTGAATGTACCTCCATTAACACAAAGTACGTAAAGCAGTAGATATATACATTTTCTTGTTTCCATTTTGTTCATTTAATTTCATTTCATAGAAGTTTTTTAGATAAACTATGTTTGTATTTGTTTCAGGTTTAAGGTGCAGATCAGGGTTCAAGATGAAAGTGGTAGTGTATCGTTTGTCATGTTTGATAAAGATGTGGTGAGGATTATTGGAGCTGCTGCATGTGATGTTAGAGAAAGGCAAATTGAAGCAAAATACACAGAAAGTTTGCCGAATGAGTTGTCTCGAATGGTTGAAAAGAAATTCGCTTTCAAGATCGACGTTTCTAATTACAATCTTACAAATGACTACCATGTGTATACTGTGGCCAAGATTTGTGATGATCCTCTTATAATTGAAGAGTTGGTTGACGGAAATAAGAATGCAGAGGATAATTCTGGCGAGGTATTGATTTAAATTTCTTTTGTAATAATCGTTTATTTTCAGTTGAGGTTCAAATCTGTTATGTTTTTTGGTGTATGAGCACTTTTTAGGTAAGTCAGGGAGGTTGTGAAAGCAAATCTGTTAACCTTTCAGAGTCTTCGCAAGTTGGGTTTCAAGTTATCTCTAAGGTGAGTATGCATTTGTGCAAGTATGTCTAAGTTGTTGCTAGAGTTTGTGTTCTTATTTAACATTTTATTGGTGTTTTGTGATTTGCTTGAAGGATGTTGTGTCTGTTTGAACGATTCTTCTGCTGTTGATGCTGGATTGGATTCTGCAAGAAGTCCCAATGGAAAAGAAGTGTTGAAAACTGTGATATTGTAAATGATTGTGAGCCATCTCTACAAGCAAAAGAATTAAGAAGAAGTCAGTTAGGTTCAAAAGTTAGGAACTTTACATTAAGTCATTCAGATGTATATGTAGGCTTTTCAGTGTTAAGTTTTTGAAGTGCAAAATTTGTTCCTAATGTTTCAACAGTCTATTTTAACAACTTTGTAATGTTGGTTTTATATTTTATAATAAGCTTTTGTGTTGATGCTACTTAATGGAAAGTTTCATAATTTTAAAATAATATAAACATGCTTTGGATACAATATTTTTGTCTATTGCTGTTTTTCAACATCTGTTTGCAGCAGTGGATGATGTTCTTTTATTTTACATCTATTATAATTCTGTTATTATCCAACATATGTTGGAAAAACAGGCTTTGGACTATTGTAGAGCTTTTCATAGTTTTGCAATTTGAACAGATGTTGTAGTTATAGAGTTTGCACCTCTGCAGTCGACCCCCTGATTGAAAAATTGTAACTTTAATTATAATTATAATAGTGACAATACCAAAGTTATATTTCTTGAAAACTTAGTTAATTATTACTATATTGAAACTTAGCATATTCAAGTTTATATTTCTTGAATGTTAATTATAATTATATTAGTGACAATAATTTTAAATTATTAAAATATCATTGTATTATCGGTGTTTGTAATTATGTTGCACTTTATAAGATGCGATGAAGTCCCCATCTCAGTTTTGCAACGTTTATCGATGATGAAATTTTTTAGAAGTTTTTATCGTTATAAAATATATGTTCATTTTTTAAAGTTATAGCAACAACAAAAGAGTTCAAATTATTTATAGATTCTTTTTCTAAAATAAATAATTTTAACTGTTTAATAAAAATAAAAACAATAATATGTAAATTTATGGTAACATTTATTAGTTGTTTAATAATAGTAAACATAAGTACATCTAGCATTAATGACCGCCATATTTTATAAGTTTCCATCTAGATCCTTCATCTATAAGTGGCCATCATAGACTTTTAGCGTCTCGACTGTTTGTAATTATGAACTTGAAAAGGCTGATATAATTTAAATTTATTTATTTCTTTATAGTATAAAGCACAAATAATATCAGTGTTATAGGATTGAAGTTTAATTGTTTATGTTCTTTCCTGAACTATATTGTAATAGATGACAGTTGTTTGATAACATCTACTGACAAGTCAACAGATATTGGTTACCTTTCAAATCAACAGAGGTTCGAATACCAAAGTTAATCATAACGATACTGAAAATTAGTTTATTCAAGTTTATATTGTTTGAATGTTAATTATAATTATAAATTATAAATTATAACAATGACAATAATATTCAATTATTAATAAAATTATTATTTATTATTTTTTTATTTGTGTGGTATAACTGTTTTTCAGTTTATATAAGGGTGAAAAACCCTATTATAGTACGTATAGTTATTTTTCCACTCTATAAAAACGCGAGGAAATTGTCATTTCAATTTGCAACTTTTTATCCCTAAAACCATTCGAAAAACAAACCAACCTTCGATATCTGCAACATAATGTTGTTTCCTTTAAATTTTCTACCACCAGTCTTCTCGAAAATTCTTCCAATGAAAGAAAAATCTATTACCAATAAACCGTTGGTAATGAAGATGGAATTGGTGTTCTCGAAAGATTCTTACAATCCAAAAAATATTATTTGTATCATATGCACCTCTAGATTCTATCTAAATATAGATGGGTGTCTAGGGGAATAATATGTCTTCGCTCTTCGAGAGTTCAAGGCATATTATCGTCTAGGCTTTGTTTGTTTTTCTAATTCTGTACTTTGTTTTGTGTATTTCCTCTGTATTTTCTATGTAGTTTGTTTATTTGATAAAGGAAATGTATTAGTTGGCATTAGTTCACTTTTCTAGCGATATTGAGTTTTTTTATTAGAAGACTTCTATCTTTTATGTTTGTAAACATTTTGTTTTGCCTATATTTTGTATCTCGTATGTTTGTGTAACTTAGATATTTTCAGTAAAATTATGGAATTCCAATAATGAGTTTCATTACTATAGCAGTTTTTGTCAACATCTGTTGATACGTCAACACATGTTTGTAAGCACAGTATAGAAGAAATTCAAGATACGTTTGATCAATCAATATTTTGCTGAAACATATGATTATTTTTATCTTAAAAAACTGTTAAAAAATATGATAAAATGTTGAAGCAAAAATCTGATGAAAAGCTCAATTGAACATTAAGAGTGTTGAGTGGTAAATAATAATTACGATCTCGCGTAATGCATTTAAAAATTTTGTTACAAAAGTTAATGTCACAAATCTTCTTCTTGAATAAAAAAAAAATAAGTGTTATTGTTATGAGACTCAAGTGATTTATATGTAAATAATTTGATTTAGTTTCTTCAAAATATTAGTTACATTGAGTATCTTCATATAAATTTTTTTATTTTTAAAGAGATATACTTAGTTTATGTAAATAGAGGCTTGAAGTCCAAAGTTAATAATGATTACGATTTTGAAATTTAGTTTATTTACATTCTACATTTGTAATCTATAATAATTGAAAAATTATATTGGATGACAATTGTTTTTGTAACAGCTGTTGATAATTCAACCGATAATGTATAACCTTTTAACTTAGCATAGGCCTGAATACCAAAGTTAATTGCTATGATATTGAACGTAAGTTTATTCAAGTTTATGTTCCTCAACTTTCGGTTTGGTGTAGTAACGTACCTGAGCGGATCAACCTCCCCACACTTGTGTGGTGCATTGGGTGCACTTGAAAATCTCTACAAGTGATAAAAACAAGAAAACAACGAACAATAATATACAAAAATGTACAAGTGTGTCTTACTTGGTCCTCAGACGACCTCATCAGTCGGTACGCTCTCCAAGAAGCATACCGATTCCTCTTGTTCTTTGTTAATATCATTGGCACATAGGTATGCTTGCAAACGGCGCCAAAATTTGATCGGTGTCGAAGAACCGGTCAAAAATAAGAGTTTTAGAACAGACCAACTACGTTATTATCTAGGGTAAGTCGGGTGTCGAACCACGAGGAGTATTATCGAAAGTGTTATTTTCAGCTATTAAATTAAACTAAATAGAAATGTAAAATCAATTGGTTTGATTGTTGATTGAATTGCAATTAATAAAAACAACTTAAAAGAAAACGAGTTGTGAACAATTATAAGAAATGGTGACCTCTCCAGGATCCCGGTTAATTACTATTGCCAAGGTTTATATGATTTGCCAATTGATATCACATAGACATGATATGCGTTAATATGATTGATAAAGAAGGTTGTTTAGTGAATTCGCTCACAGCCGATAACTAGACCGCGACCGTTAACTCGGTTGATTATCACCTAACAATATCTTAATGACTCATAATATTGAAAGACACAACTTGCATGTATTCAATGACCCTCGACAAGAAACCGCGTTGGTTGATGAAATCCAAAACAATCATATCATTCAATAAATGTTCAACATCAATATTAACGTAAACCACAGCTGAAACCGAAAGTTTAAACATTCATAATTTCAATCCAATTGTTCGACAAACATAAAACCTTGCAATTATAACTAACCATTCACCTGGAGAGGTTCACGGTGATTAGCCGCTCATGGTGGTGTAGAAAGCGCTTATGAGATGATTAACGATTGATACCATCTTGATTCGGAACGAAGATTTGATTTCTTGATGTTGTTTGGTATTGAAAGTGGCTGCAAAATCCTCCCCAAGCTAGCTCTCTTCGACTTTTGGACGGCTGAAAGATAATAGGGTTGCGTTTTTTTTTTTATTAAAACCTTAAACAAGCAAACTTCCTTTTTTTCCTCCTAAATCGCCGTAAGTTACGTCTGGAAAGAAACCCCTTACGGCTGTCAGCGACTAAAAGAAAGGCTTGTTATCAGCTGTTGATCTCCTTGTTTGGTCCTCGCCGCCCTTTACGGCTGTAACCCAAGGGGTTACGGCCAACGGTCACTACCCATCATCTTCACTTTGCTGCTTCTTTTTCCTTTGTTGGTTCATATTCACGGGCATGAGACACGATTCATTTCTTCACTTCTTTGTTTACATAATAATATCATTAATTATTATTAATTCCATGCTCCTCCTTAACCTCGTTTCGCCATGTAAATGTCCCGAACATCTCCATATCTTCGGTTCACCATCCGAGCTCAATGTTATCCGCAATTAAACCTCTAAGTTCACTTAAACATGCCGTTTAACCTACAATTATCCAAAGTAGCGTAGTTATCACATTCAACGCATATAAACATTCAAACGACACTAAAAACCCATAATTAAGAATCTTAAACACCATAATTGACCCCCGTCCATCAGTTCTCATATCGTGACACTTGGGGTAAACACATCCTTCGCGATTTTCAAAGCATCTCAAAAGTGAAAGTGAGTCAAAAAGCCAATTAAAGGAAAAAAGAAAAGGTACAACAAACTCTTGGTTGAACTAATCTTGATCTCATTTTGTTCAAAACTTAAAGAAAATGACATATCCTTTTGAGTCTTTGACGGTATAGAGTCAAATGTATGCTTGTTATGAAGTTTTACTAGACCCCTCTTAGTAAGCATCCAAATATCTATGTTACCTTATTAAGGAGGAGAGATGGCTTGAAAGGTAATTTTACACTAACTTTAAGATGGGAGTTGGAAGGGCTCTTCACAAATGTGTAATCTTTGATCACTTTCTTCCATTTGTGCCCCTTATGTACAACCTTTTATGCCAATAGTACAAAATACTAATGCTTTCCTACCCCTCTGCTCATTCAGATTCCTTGCTCCTCACATTCTTGAACGTACACAATCAATGATAAAATTTAATTCTGTCTCTTTGTTTCCCCTGGTTGCTAACATGAATTTATACTTCAGTTCCATCCATCCGTATTGCATCGTCTCTACTGATGAATCATTTCTCCTCACATGGTCGTAAGTTACTACTCTACCAGTCTCTGAATTCTATTCTAATTCTTTTTGTTCTTCAATTAAAATCTATGTATGATGAAATTACATAGTGTTGGTTGTATCTGATTCGGTTGCTTGATGTTCCTCTTGTTTGATTTGCATTTCATCATCTTGCACAGTAGTGGTGACGGCGCCAGAGAATTTGGTGTGGGTGCTACTTCGCCGGTGGTGAGGCATAACCCCGGTTTATCTGTTGAATGGCTCCTGGTGAATAATCCCTTTAGGAAGAGCTGCTCACAAAGTATGTAATATTTTATTTTGCAGAAGTTTTTTATGGAATAATTTGACATATTAAATTGAAATATATTGTATGTTTTGGATGCAGAATTCAAGGATAAACAGCTAAGAAGTGGTGAAGGTTTTGTTTGGGCTTTTGATGTTCAATTGACTAGAAGATTTATCATTGACCTTTGAGTTTCTTGATCTGAAGACTGCATCTTCAAACGTAATTCAATTTTTTTTTTTTTTTTTGCATTTTTAAAGATTTTTAAAAATAAAAAAATTATTGTTTTTGAAAGGATTGTGTCATTGAGACATGGTTGGCGAACCTAATTTTGCGACTTTAGCATTTACATATGTTGGTTGTTAAGATAGGGTTACCACTCAAATGGTGGTCAAAGTTTGTTGGATATGGAAAACTGGTTTGAAATTAGGATTTTATGGTCAAGCAGATCTTTAGTGTAATGTTAAGCAATAGTTTTTATTTTATTTTTTATTTGGTTTATTTGGATTTTTATAAAGTGAAATGGGTCAAATCGAATGGGTCTATATGGATTGTAATTTAGCAAACTCATATCGGTTACAACTTTGACTCATTTTTATACGAATAGTTTGCCCTGGTTTGTGGTTTATCTCAAAAAGGTTAAATGAGTCAAATTGAAAAATTTAGCGACAAGTGAAATGATATGATGTTTAGACAAACCCGATTTTAATCAAGTATTCGATAAATGTTAGTTTGTTAAGCTGGCTTTTTTGATACAACGTTATTACAAAAGCAGGGTGGTGAATCTCGTTCCATTTGGAGTGAAGGGTTCACACAAAACAATACGAATTCATCAACACTTTCGTCCGTTGGCAGAATGTTATCAGAAAGCATCCACTCGGTCAATTTTTATCCTTCTATACTTCGTAAGTTATGTATTCTCTCCAGCAAACTTTACAAAAGAGGTACACTTCTACATTCGTCTACATCCACTCATAAGTAAATTTAGTTCGTTTCTTGTATAGGTGCAAAGAAGGTCCTTAACAAAAATCCTTTTACCGATCCGCAAATTTGCACCTGGAAATTGAACTACACCAAACCTTATTTGAAAGTTTGTTATTGGCTTTGTGCTTCTCCTGGCCCGTGCACCAACACACCCAACCTGCCCTAACACAATTTAGGCTTTTATAACTACATATTATTACTGCCACAAGAAACAATCCTATTTTGTAATGAATGATCCATGTTTTGTAATAATTAATGCGGCTTCATGTGACTGAAGATAGGTTAGCAGCTCCTCTTTTCCTGATTCTTAAGTAAATGGATAAAAAATTGTTTTTCCTGATCTATATGTAGAACCGCAAAAAACTTGAAACTAGGGATCCAGTCTTGGCCCTTAGATAAATAAAAATAATGATTGAATGGTCAAGGTTTTAGTGCAAAATATGTATTTTTTAACGGTAACTAAATGTGATATAAGTAACAGGTGGATACAATTTCTGCAAATGGAGAATGTGAAATCGGTGAATTAATAGCCAAAGCTATGGAGAGAGTTGGGAAAGAGGGTGCCATCACCATTCAAGTAAGCTGCATCTATTTACTTAGCTGAGCAACTCATGTGAAGTTTGGAATTGGTAAAATAATGGTTCACTACCAAGAATTGGTTTCTTTGATAGTGAAGTTTACCCAATTCTTACAAATAAAAATAGACCTACAACATATTGGACATTTCATTTTTTATTTGTATTTTTGTTCCTGATTGATAATGTATGCAGTTTCAAACAATGTTTTCCTAGATATGTGGTGAGTTAGGATGGTGTTTTTTCATAGTCATTAAATGTTAAAGTACGTTGAATAGAATACAATGTTAGATACCGAAATGGGTGGTGATTCGTAACAAACATTATAGTTGAATCAGATATCAATTGGGACACCTGCTGCAACGTGCGGGCATTTCCACTAGTTATATTCTAAGTCTAAATATCATCCTATAGTCTTCAATCTAATTAATTAATCACACAAAAATGAATCCAACTCCCTAGTTTAAAATTCTTGAAATACTGTGTTAAATAATAATAATAATAATAAAATTATTAAGAATTACAAATATTCAGAAGAAAAATGTTTCTGTTAAGGAGCGAGATGGAAAGTTTAAGAAAAACTCGAACGTACTCTATAATCAATATCAAGAAAAGAAACATACTACTCCAGTTGATTGTTGTATTTCATTTTTGTTGATATGTTGTTGCCTTCTAGAAAACAAAAAGAAACGAAACCTTTATTTTCTAAAAAGATTTGATAATTAAAATTTTAATTAATTTAAAACAAGTTCCATTTGGAATAATATATATGATGTAAATACGGTAGTTTAATTTGTATGTGCTTTGAGACACATGTACAGAATCATCTTTTATCCGGTAAGTATTTGTTATCGGGCTCCTGAAAAGGTCATTGAAAGTTTTTTCATCGGTTGAGGAGGGTAATTTTTTGGGTGGGTTGGATGAAAAGGTTAAGCTTAATTGGGTGGCGTGGTAGAAAGTGATTGCTCTAGTGGAATATGGAAGGGTTGGGCTCGCTAAAGGACGCGAACTTAGCCATGTTGGCTAAATGGTGATGGCGTTTCAAAGAAGATGAACTAGAGCTGTGGAGGACGGTCATATGGGCTATTTATCATTCGACTAGGTCTTGGAATTACATCGCTATAAAATTGTGTACAAGAGTTAAAAATGGGTGGCCTATATGTCTCAACTACAACTACGGGGGTGGTGAGGATGGCCAAGAATTAGATTTTGGTTTGACTGTTGGGTGAATAGTGTCCCTTTTGCTTCTCAATTTCCAGCACTGTTTGATTTAGAAAGGGATAAATCAGCTTCGGTTAAGGATAGACTGGGTTTAGGTCCGTTGGGGTGGAACTGGGACTGCAGAACATCTCCAACGACGACGTTAGAGATTTTTGCTTTGCAGCATATCACACCTTGATGGGATGTTCATTTATTCACAACAAAGGGGATCATTGGGTTTGGGCGTTGGATGGGTTAGGTTCAGACTCCTTATGTGAATAAGGGAAACAATTGGCTGCCGAAAAAAGTGTTGATCTTGGTGTTAAAAAGATAAAATTATCTCTTAATTCAAGTACTATTCAGGCTGTTATTGGGCTGTTGTTATTGTTGGGCTATTATACTTGGCAGGATAATATTGTTGGGCTATGAGAGTTGAGAGCCCAGTTGTGATCAGTCAAGGAAAGTCAACATTTTAAAGTGTGTTTCTTCTGAACGGTTGAGATCAATTCTGTTAAAGATCAACGGTTTATATCGTCAGCTGGAATGTCACACGGATCGAGCTCAATAATATAAAGAGTTTATTGTTTTTGTTTATTCATTATTCTCATAAATTTCTCTGTATTTGTCTTTAGGGTTTGTGAGGTTCTCTCGTTGTATTAGTCTGATTTCTAGTCTGTAAGTCTTGTTTTGATTGTTATCTTCTTCACAATCGTCTACTGATCTTATCAATCAGTAGAAGATTGTTGTATTGTACTTCATATTGATTCTCAGTGATTTGCTGAGAATCTAGGGTTTGGTTTGGGTGTTTTTTCTGGGTTGGTTAATAATAAAAGTTTTGTCACCGTTTTGTCGCTATTTCTCTCTTGTCTTTGTATTGTAGTTTGTGGATTGATTGTGTATTGTTAGTTCTTTATTATTCTTGACATGGTATCAGAGCCAAAGGCTCTTTGATCCTGGTCTAAGTCTTCCGCTGCTTGTTTTTTGTGGTCTTTAGGGTTAGGGTTTTGATCTGACTCATAGATCTTGACCTTGACCTATTTGTTGTTAGCAATAGATCTGATCTCTATAGATCTTGTCTGTTGCTTATTTTGTATCAAATAATAGATCTGATCTTGATAGATCTTGTCTATTGTTTGTGTTCTCTTTTATCTGTAGATCTAGGGTTTTTGTCAACAATTGTTGGCTGGAGGCTTTGGATCTTGATTCAGGAACGTGGTGTTGAGCTGGAAAATTGTGCTGATTGCTCTCTGGTCGTGTAACCCTAAGTGAAGGTTACAGACTACGAGTTATTTGGTGAGATTGTTTCCATTCTCTCTTGTTTACTGTCTTGTTGAGTCTAGGAGCACTGCCCGGTTAGGTGGACCGGTATTGGCTCATTATTTGGTGTGTTCATACGTGTTTGCATATCTGTCTTGTTCTTGTTATTTGTCTTACTGTCTGTGTGTATTTCTTGTGATTACATATTATTAGTATACATATATATATATAGATAATAAAAGGACTCCTGTGTTAAGAATTGGGTAGGCACCTTGAGTGACGAACCTACTATCTTTACACTGACACAGCTTCGTCCTTCTAGATCTATTATTGTGTTGATTAATTACAACTGTGTGATTGTGTATCTGTTTTTCTATTTGCTTTCTGTTCTGTGATTAACTGAGTTATGGGTGATGTTGTAAATGCTGGTGCTGGTGGAGGTAATGATCCTCCAGCTGGTACTCTGATTAGTAAATTGGACATAGGTGATCCATTATACATTCATCCTAGTGACACTAGTACATTAACCATCACTAATATCAAGCTTAAAGGTACTGAAAATTATAATGTGTGGGCTAAATCAGTGAAGTTAGCTCTTGAAACAAAAAATAAGTTTGGTTTTATTGATGGTAGTACTGTTAAATCTGTTGATGATGAAGTCTTAGGAAAACAATGGGATAGGTGTAACTCAGTTGTGTTGTCTTGGTTGCTTAATTCTGTAAGTGAAGAGTTATATCTAGGTCAGGTTTTTTCAAAAAATGCTAGAGATGTGTGGATAGATTTTAAAAGAAACATATGATAAGTTGATGGATCAGTAGTGTTCAATTTGCATCAAAAGATATGTTCTATTAATCAAAATGGTAGTACTGTTTCTGAGTACTATCATAAGTTGAACACAATGTGGAAAGAATTTGATTCTATTGTACAATTGCCACCTTGTACATGTGAAGCTTCAAGAGAATTTAATAGTTTTAATGGATTAATAAAACTTATGCAATTCTTAATGGTTTAGATGAGATTTATCAACCTGTTAGGACTAATCTTTTGATGCAAGATCCATTACCTTCTGTAAACATGCATTCTCTATTGTATCAAGAGAGGAATCACATAGGAAATCTAATAGTGGTGTAAAAGGGTCAAATGTTTCTTTTCTGGTGAAAGGAAATACTACTGTTAATAATAATATTAATAACAGGAGACCCTCTAACAACACTAATAGAGGACCAAATCCCAATCTAAAATGCACTCACTGCAATATGATTGGTCATACTGTGGATAGATGCTATGAACTAGTAGGCTATCCACCAGGGTTTAAGAAAAAGGGGAACACTCAGTCCATTAGAAGTAATGCTTCTAATGGAAAAGTGCCTGTGTCTAATAATAATTCTGTGTCTAGCTCTTCTGTTCCTTTTACTTCAGATCAGATTTCAAAACTGATAAGTCTTATAAGTGAGAAAGGTGGAACTGAAGCACAAAGTTCCAATGCTGGAGGTGAGTGTGTTGTTGTAAATGGTTTTTCAAATATGACTGTTTTGTCTAAAGTTTGTCAAATTTTTGAAAATTTTTCTAACTGTTCTATTGAAACCAAAACTGCTTTATTGCTTAAATGGATCATGGATTCAGGTGCTAACCAACATATGGTTAGCACTGATGAACACTTGATCAATGCATTTGATGTCACTCAATATAATATGTCTGTTAAACATCCTAATGGAACTAATGCTAAAGTAAAAAAGATTGGTGATATTAAGATCACAGATGATGTAATACTGCATGATGTTTTCTATGTTCCTGAATATTGTGTTAATTTAGTTTCTGTCAATAAGCTAGCTAAGGATAGTAAATTGAGTGTTCTGTTTGATGAGTATAAATGTTGTGTTCAGGATTCCAGGTCCAAGAGGGTCCTGGTGACTGGTAGAGCTTATGATGGTCTGTATTTCTTAGGAGACAGTGTGAGTACTCCTAATGTCTGTTTTAGTAGTATTGTTGAGTCTAATTTGTGGCATAGCAGACTTGGGCATCCATCAGACCAAGTTCTAGCTGTGTTAAAGGATTCTTTAAGGTTAGGAAAGGTTAGCTCTCAGCCTTGTGATATATGTCACAAGGCTAAGCAGATTAGGAATCCTTTTCCACTTAGTGAACATAAGACTAAGGAAGTAGGAGACCTAGTTCATCTAGATGTATGGGGTCCTTACAGGATTACCAGTAAAGAGGGCTTTAGGTATTTCTTGACCATTGTGGATGATTTTTCAAGAACAGTTTGGTGTTATTTACTTAAAAAATAAAGGTGAAGTGTTTGAAAATCTGGTTATTTTCTATAAGTTACTTAAAACTCAGTTTAAGAAACATGTAAAGATATTCAGAAGTGATAATGGCACTGAGTTTATAAATCAACAGTTTAGTAGTTTTTGTAATAAAAAAGGTATTATACACCAAACTTCTTGCATTCACACTCCACAACAAAATGGGGTTGTGGAGAGAAAACATAGACATCTCCTTAACATAGCTAGAGCTTTGTTGTTCCAAAGTCAAGTGCCACTAATTTCTGGTCTGAGTGTGTTCTAACTGCTGCATATCTAATTAACAGGCTTCCTTCCTCTGTGTTAAATGGTAAGAGTCCCTATGAAAAGGTTTATGGGTTCCCCCCAACTGTGAGTCATTTAAGAAATTTTGGTTGCTTGTGTTTTAAAACCATTTTAAATGAAGATGATAAATTGTCTAGTAGGTCTGATAAAAGTGTTTTGCTTGGATATTCTGTGTTTAAAAAGGGATATAAATTGTGGAATTTGAGTAAAAATCAAATAGAATATTCCAGGGATGTGAAATTTTTTGAAGAAATATATCCTTTTAAATTTAAAAATGATAAACAAGTTTTTAAAGATTTAGATCATTTAAATTTCTTTGATCACACAAGCAATAAAGTTTCTGAATCTAGTAATCCTCCCGATGATGAAGGGGGAATCATTGTTTCTCAGGACACCTTATCTGGGCTGGAGTTTGATGACTCTTCTAGGGCTGCAAGGGGGGTAGATCAGCATGCTGATCAGCAGCCTAGTAGCCCAGGTGTTAGAGGGACAGACCTGCCCAGAGATGAAGGGTCTAATGATGAGAACAAGACTCCTGAGGGAGATAGGATAAGTCCTAGAAGGTCTAGTAGGGAGTCAGTTTTACCAAAAAGGTTTGATGACTTTGTTATTGAAGGCAAAGTCAAGTATGGTGTTGAGAATGTGGTCAATTATTCAAAATTGTCTTATGAAAATTTCTGCTTTATATCTAGTCTAAATAAATCTGTTGAGCCAAATAGTTATTCAGAAGCCTCAAAAGATCCGAAGTGGATTGAGGCTATGAATAATGAAATAGAGGCTCTTCATAGGAATAATACTTGGGTCTTGTGTGAGTTACCTAAAGGTAGGAAGCCTATAGGGTGCAAATGGGTATATAAAGTGAAATATAAGGCTAATGGAGAGATAGAAAGATATAAGGCTAGACTTGTAGCAAAAGGCTACAATCAGAGAGAGGGTTTAGACTTTGGTGAGACTTTTTCACCAGTAGTTAAAATGGTTACAGTAAGAACTGTAATCAGTCTAGCTGTCCAAAACAATTGGTCTTTATTTCAACTTGATGTAAATAATGCATTCTTATATGGGTCTTTGTCTGAAGATGTATATATGACTTTACCAGAGGGTTTCTATTCTGAAAATGAAACTAAGGTTTGCAAGTTAGTTAAGTCCTTGTATGGACTAAAACAAGCCCCTAGACAATGGAATGAGAAATTGACAAAAGTTTTAATTCAAATGGGTTTTAAACAAAGTATTTGTGATTATTCATTGTTGTTAAAAATGAAAAAAATGTGTTCATAGTTTTACTTGTCTATGTTGATGACATTGTGGTTACTGGTAATTGTAATACAGAAATTAACAATGTTAAAAATGTTTTGAGTAAGAGTTTTCAAATAAAAGATCTAGGTAAATTAAAATACTTCTTAGGAATTGAAGTTTTGTATTCAGAAGTTGGAATTTGTATGTCTCAAAGGAAGTATTGTTTAGAGTTGTTAAATGAGTTTGGTTATTTGGGGTGTAAACCTGTCAATACACCTATAGAACCAAATTATGTTGTATCAAATAAGAATAGCAAAACTGAACACTTGTTGGAAGATATTACTGGTTACCAAAAATTGATTGGTAAACTAATATATCTTTCTCTAACAAGGCCAGATATCAGTTATGCTGTTCAATATCTTAGTCAATTCATGCATAAACCTTGTAAGGGTCATCTTCAAGTAGCATTAAGGTTACTAAGATACCTGAAACTGTCACCTGGAAAAGGAATCATGTTCAAAAAGGGTGATAGTTTTGAACTACAAGGTTTTGCAGATGCTGATTGGGCTAAGTGTCCAGTTACAAGAAAGTCTGTTACTGGTTTTTGTATTTATCTTGGTAATTGCCTCATATCCTGGAAAAGTAAAAAACAGAATACTATTTCCAGATCTACTGCTGAGGCTGAGTATAGGGCAATGTGTTCGGCAACTTGTGAGTTAATGTGGCTTATTAACTTGTTAAGTGAGCTGAATGTATCTTGTTGTTTACCTGTTAATCTTTATAGTGATAGTAAAGCAGCTATTTCTATAGCTGCTAATCCAGTGTTCCATGATAAAACTAAGCATTTCGAGATTGATTTGCATTTTCTAAGAGAGAAAATTGCAAATGGAGTTATTAAGACTGTGAAGGTCAGTACAGATGAGCAAATTGCTGATTTGTTTACTAAAGGTGTAGGAGTTGTACAGCACAATGTGTTGTGTGATCGTTTGGGGCTGTATGATATGTTTAGTACTTGAATTATGGGGGGATGTTAAAAAGATAAAATTATCTCTTAATTCAAGTACTATTCAGGCTGTTATTGGGCTGTTGTTATTGTTGGGCTATTATACTTGGCAGGATAATATTGTTGGGCTATGAGAGTTGAGAGCCCAGTTGTGATCAGTCAAGGAAAGTCAACATTTTAAAGTGTGTTTCTTCTGAACGGTTGAGATCAATTCTGTTAAAGATCAACGGTTTATATCGTCAGCTGGAATGTCACACGGATCGAGCTCAATAATATATAAAGAGTTTATTGTTTTTGTTTATTCATTATTCTCATAATTTCTCTGTATTTGTCTTTAGGGTTTGTGAGGTTCTCTCGTTGTATTAGTCTGATTTCTAGTCTGTAAGTCTTGTTTTGATTGTTATCTTCTTCACAATCGTCTACTGATCTTATCAATCAGTAGAAGATTGTTTGTATTGTACTTCATATTGATTCTCAGTGATTTGCTGAGAATCTAGGGTTTGGTTTGGGTGTTTTTCTGGGTTGGTTAATAATAAAAGTTTTGTCACCGTTTTGTCGCTATTTCTCTCTTGTCTTTGTATTGTAGTTTGTGGATTGATTGTGTATTGTTAGTTCTTTATTATTCTTGACACTTGGCTTGGAGGGCGGAGCTTGAGCGGCTGCCAACTTTCAGCTCAATTATTAATAGAAACATTAACGTGGCTTCTCAGATTTACCGTTGCTGTGGTGAAGCTCCAAGGATAACGAGCATCTGTTTGTTACATGCCGGTTTGTTCAAGTAGTATGGAAAATTATTTCTCAATGATGTAAGATTCCCCCTATTTTTGCATTTAGTTTACATGACATTTTGGACTTGCACTTATATATCGATGGTAATTCTAAACATAAAAAGGTTATTCATGCCATCTTTTTGGTGACTGCTTGGTGCGTGTGTAAGATATGTAACGAGGCCGTTTTTCACAATAAAGCATGCTCTACTTAGCAAGTTGATGGTGACATCAAAAGTCTACGTTATCAGTGGATTAAGGCCTAGTCAGTGCTTTGATCTGGGAGAGTGGAACAATTTCTGCTATCATCAGAGTGGGTGTAGTGGGAAAGCCCACATAGCGCCCCTCCGTTCATATTATTGGTGGAAGAATCTGGCACACAAACCAAAGCCAAGATGGCGTTATACAAATCGCGCGTCAGGCACATTTTGTGAGTTTTGGAAATTTATAGCGCCCCATAAAGCCCTACCGTAGCGGTGTTTGGGCGCTATTTTTCAATTTCAAGCCTCAATAACGCCCCACTACACATGGTCTCAGTTTGCTTATTAATGTTTTGGTTCTGTTGTTTCGTTTTTTATGTTGTTTGTCTATTTGGTGACCTCTTGCATTGGGTGTTACTAGTTCCCCGCTAGCAGTTTGATAAATAAAATTTTCTTGGTCGTTAAAAAAAGTATTTGTTGCTAATTACAGAAAAATATTATAAATATCTATCAATAATATCTTAGCATTTAGCAATGGACCAAAGAGGAAATTTTGCTAGTGTCATTCGTTGACCATTTGAGTCTGAATATCGTCGGTCATCCCATGAAAATTAATAAGATGAGATTCCATATAAGTTTTTACCCCCAATTTTTTCAGTTGGTGGTTCTCCGGAACATATGATATAAATATTAGAGTTAATTGCTAATTTAATCCCTGAGGTTTGTAAAAAATTGTCACTTTCATCCAAATCTTTTTTTCTTGTCATTTTAGTCCATGTTGTTTCATCTTTTTGTCATTTTAGTCCATGTGGACTAACAAGATTTGGATGAAAGTGATAATTTTTGACAAGCCTCAGAGACTAAAATAACAACAAAATGAAAACATAGGGACTAAATTGACAAGAAAAAAAAGATTTGGATGAAAGTAGCAATTTTTGACAAACCTCAGGGACTAAATTGGCAATTAACTCTAAATATTAAATAGTCTGATAGCTTATCTAATTTTCAAATTATTGTCAAATTATTCTTTACAAGTACTCTGAACCCCTCTTCGGTTTTTAAAATGCTCCATCATTGCTATACAAATTGCATAAGTCGATTTATGAATGGATGGACGGTCTCATAAATAATCACCTACAGAAATGGGTTTCCATTGATTTACATGTGTCTGCTTTATGTGCGCATTTGGAAATCAATAGGGTATTGGAATGTATGGTGGTTTTTACGATTTAGGAAAGTGGTTTTCTAATGCTAGAATCGATGGTGTAAGAATGTGTAGTCCGATGAGTTATCCAAAATGGTTTGATAAAAACAAGCAAGTTAGGATACCTATGGGGTACATCATGTGCTAAAATTTCTTTCCAACTCTGAATATGGTTCTTTTGTTAAAAAGTTTCTAGAGTGAAACAAGCCTAGGAATTACCACATATGTCACACGGTTTCCACATTTTTTGGATTAAACAATGGTGAATATGGGAACCAATGATGCACATGCACATGATTCTCTATAATGTAATGTATTGCAAAAATATATGTACTTATGTGTAACATATGTAAATGTAAAGTACTACAAAAAAATATTTGTGTTATTGACAACTCCCTAACACATAAAAAGGTTCATTAGTGAAGTAATTATCAAACATATATAATTAACCCCAAAATGACTTATTAGGACTTTGTGTAGCATAAGAAAAAAACTCACAAACACATGACAAGGTGCTTTAGGATCAATTAATGTATTAGTCATCATACATATGGTCATATGTCATTAACACCGAACTTACTTTTGATGATCAAATGTGACTTTGTGTAACCTAAAACAACTCACGTCATGGTGCATACATGCCCAATATAAAAGATTTATTTTGATTTTTTTTGGCCAACCAAGAAAACTTTATTACAATAAACCACAAAACACACAACTCTCTTAGCAAGTCGCAAAGGAGAGCAAAACAGTTCGAGAACAGAACACCAGAGAACAAGGGAAACAAACAAAAAAACATGACAAATTACCCCAACTCCAAACCCACAAAGTTCTATTTTCTTCAAGAAAAGACTTATTTTGATGATGTTAAAAATCTAAATATATAGGTGAAGAAACACTAGTCTAAATAATAGTAATAAATAGAAAGGAGAATGAAGAGACAATATTATTAGTGATCTTTGGTGAGTACAAGTGTGTTACAACTAACTACAATTAGACAACGCTCAACTAAGGGGTTTCAGAGGATGCGTGTCCTTCTGCTATTGGCTAGATGTCAATGTCCCCTTGTCTTTGTTGTTCTTTATGCCGTCACCAGATTGGGAGGAGATCATGGAGCAGGGCGTTCTCTCCTCCTATTAGTTGAACGTCCCTTTCGGGTTGTCCTTTTGTCTCTTTGTACCTGACAGGTCATTGGTGGTGCGCATGCCCTTCAGAACCTGCCTTTGATTATTCTTAGTGCGCCAGGACACATATAATCAACATGTTAAAGCTAATTCTAGGATAGCTATATGTTTATAAAGTACGCCTCTCATTTACTACAATCAAGACTTATTATTATTATTTTAAACATGCACGAGTGGAACTCCAAGTCTAGGTCCAGTAAGGATAAAAGTTGGCAACTATTTTTTTCATCGTCTTACATTTGCGTTTGCTTTATTAACTACCAAGTTAAACCTTTGGTGGTGGACCAACGTGTTGGGACAACCACTTACCGTTGTCGAGCTTTATGAGGTGAACCACTATACAATACCTTAGTAAGCAGTGGTGGATTTAGACTAAAACTTCAAGGATAACGTTATAATTTTTTTTTCCTGTGCTATGCAATGTAATCGAAACAAAAATAAAAATACGATAATAAAAAATGTTCATTTTGTTTACCATACTTTCATAAAACGATATGTTTTTCTTGTTTAGTGTTATATTTTAACCAAGGTTTTCAGAACCGGACCGGACGTCGAACCGGACCCCAGCCGGTTCACCGGTTCGACGGTCCGACCGGTCCAACGAACCGGCCCAAAAACAAAAAAAAATAAAAAAAATACCAAAAACCGGTCCAACCTCCCGGTTTTCCGGTCCGACCTCCCGGTTTTCCGGTTCGACCGGGCGGTTCACCGGTTCTCAGCCGGTTCGATGTACCACCGGTCCAACCACCCGAACCGGACCGGTCCGGGTCCCGGAGGCCGGTCCGACCGGTCCGACCGGCCGGTCCGGTCCGATTTTCAAAACACTGATTTTAACCAATGATTTATCAAAACCATTTTACATCAACACGTCACCAGATAGTTTTTCCATTTATATTGATGACCTCGTGGTTGAAAAACATTTTTTAACAATATACAATTCTTTTTTGTCGTCTATCGGATGAGAGTGATAACTATTAATGGGTGGTCTAGTTCTCTGTTGCTTCTTTTTCCCCCACTATTGATTCTTTTCTTTTATTTTTACCCGTTCAAAACTAGAGGTGCAAACGACCTGAGCCTGAGCTCTACCAGGCTCGAGCTCGGCTTGTTGGTAGTTTCTCAAGCTCGAGCTCGGCTCGTTGGTAGTTTCTCAAGATCGAGCTCGACTCGTTTATTATTTATTACTTAATTCAAAAAAATGAGTGAATTTGGCCAATTTTCTCACCCCCGCGGTGAAGAATGTTCCATAAAAGACATCTATGTAACCTCGATAGTATATTAAATAAAAATAATATAATAATAGACTCGTTTAGGCTCATGAACTCGATAAGTGAAAGGCTTGGTTCTTTTTGAGCTTTGTTTTAGGCTCAAGCTCGGTTCGGGCTTGCTAAGGCTCGGCTCATTTCGAGCTTTTTAATTATTAAGCCAATCTCGACTAGCTAGCTTGCGAGCTGCTCGGATCCTTTGCACTCCTATTCAATACTTTAACTATGGTCAATGGGCTTGTATATTTTAATCAAGAAATTACTAATGGAATGGGTTATGGCCGATATGTTTCTATCTTTTTTTTATATATCTTAGGCTTATATTAAATACTTTGAGGGCGTGTTGGGTTTTAAAAAAACTTGAGAGGTAACATTGTATATTTTTTTAGGGGTGACGTAATACAAAAAACGTAAAAAATTACACTACGCGGGAAAAGTTGAGGGGTAGCGGGCGCCACCCCTATATTGTATGTCCGCCCCTGTTAGTAAGGCGAGTCGTTATCTACATTGCACATTGATTATTCGGAGAACATTTATCTGAAGAACTCAGGGTCGGCTTAACATTTTCGGAGGCCCAAAGCGAACTAAAACATTGCCATTTTCAAATAGACAAAAACCCTTTGATATAAACCTTCAACATTTTCCAAACTTGAGACCGTTAATAATAAACTAAAAACTGTATAGTTGACGTTGTTAACAAAGTTAAAAAGTTGTATCTCATGTGTGATAAACTTTTTTTTCTTGATTAATTTGATTCAAATAAGGGCTTATATCTATGGGTGTCTCAAGCCCTAGCTTGAGTTGGTAACACTATCGGGCCGACCCTATGAAGTAGGCTAAAGAAGCGGTACATTTTTTTTATCTTATTACACTTTTGTGCTACTAATTAGTGTGATGTGACTCTTGGGTAGGGTTATGATTCTTATCTGACACATCTTATTTGACACATATATATAGTGTGATGTTACTCTTCGAATGTTTAACCCAAGAGATGACCTTGTTAATAATAAGTGGACCATCCAAGATGTTTCTATCCGAGAGAAAAGCCGATTTCTTTTCCAAGACTACCGATCCATTAACAATTTAAGCATATTGGCAAGCACCTTCGAAAAGACTTTACTAATACAGTACCCAATTAAATTGATTGGCCGAAAGTCATTTTGGTTGGTTGGATCTTTTACTTTGGGGATAAGAGCGATGAATGATGAGCTATAGCCTTGGCCCTGGTTTCATGAAAGCGGACAAGTATGTAGAAGAAATCAGCCCCCAAGATGTCTCATAAATGCTTTATGAAGGTGAAGTTGAACCCATTCGATCCGGGCGCTTTATCTCCACCACAGTCTCAAACAACGTTCCCGACTTCAACAAACGAAATGGACATGTTAGAACGAACCTTGTTGCTCGGTAAGCTGCTAGAAAAGCGGCTTTATTAAAAACTTGATTAAAACTTCTAGTAAGCTGCTAGAAAAGCACAAATACACAACACTAAAAATTTCAACCTCAATAAACAATTATAAAAATATTGTTGAAGCTAATGAATATTATTTGATTCCCATTTACATAAATCCAAATACAAAATTAAATCTCCAAATCGTTAATTTAAAATTCATTATTTATCCTTCTCTTGAAAGTTATTTTTAACCCTTGTTTTAAGATCATATGTGATTACATATCCATATTCAGATAAATAACTCAATGCAATAAAATAATGAAATATGGAGGCCACATTGTCTTCATCCATTTGACCAAATTAAATAATATATATAGTAATTAGGCAACAAGAGAAGACCATTTAGACCTACCATTGGCTTCTTCCATTACCAAAGTCAAGTCAAATAAGAAAAGGCAGGTTAATGGTGTACATTTTTTAATCACCAAAACCCTTTGTTCTCTATCTTTTGGACATGTAGGCGACAAAGTTGCTTTATTTAGGGAGATTGGATGACTTATCAAGATTAGTGTTCATACCCAACTAAATATTGATTAGTTTAGTTAAGTATGTTTGTTTGGCCTTCATTAATTATATTCAAGTGCTAAACTTTTGAGTAAGTGTTTGAAACTTTCATGCTTATACCTACCATGTCCGATTAGGGTTTGACTTATCACAATCATAAGTTTTTTAATCAAAATAAACACAAAATCTTAGTCAGTGATCAACGTTTATAATCAAAGGTGAGAGCATCCACAAGGCGAGGTCCGGACCCCTACCTCTAGATTTCGGACCACACAAACCGGACTACACAACATCTGAGGTGGTGGACTTTTGTGGTCCGGTTTGCTCTGCCAAAACAATCCGGGGGCTTTAGTTGGGACCACCCACACACATAATTCATTTTTGTTTGTTTATTTTTTGTGTAAACGTGGAGTGTGATGCTAAGTTTTGAAATGGTTTAGTGTTGGAGGAAAAAGTTGGTTTGGAATGGTTGTTGTTTGAAATAATGTGGCATGCTAATGTGCTAGTTTGGATTTGAACTTTGACCAACGTTGTGGATGCTTTGAATATGATATAGATATGATTAAAGATTGGAAAATGCTTGGTGTGAGTAAAAGTGCCTTTTAAGAGAATGAATAATGAAGATCTAAAACATGACTTAAAAATGGATTCCGATCAATTAGTTAACAAAGAACTTTATCTCAAATAATCATCAAATATAACAACACTTCTTGCCGTAAAAATAATTAAGGAGTTTTCACTAGATCACTATGTAATTTTGTGATCGCTTTTTGTTTGAGGGCTCATGATGTCAGAATATGATTTTAGGCAATTCAAAGAAAATCTTCTCGGCATCCTGTTAGACCACCCTTTTCATGTAGGAGAGACCCAAAAAGTCTATGGTTCAAGTCTACTTAAAAAGGCCCTAACCACCATCCATGTACGATCCATATATACTAGATATGACCAAATGTCATCTTACCTCATTTATGTTCTAGACCAAATATTTTGCCTTTACTTGATGACTATCTTCCTGACTATAGTTCATCAAAATGTTGTAGTTGAAGCATAGGGAATGATTGTGAGACTAATCTGACATTTATTTAGAGCGGATGGATAACCAAGTATTCATATATCGTTCTGAGAATAATAGTAGTGATGGCTCTAATTAACAGTTTCTTTTAAGCTTCTGGTGCACAACTAATTTTTCACAAATCTAGTTTATTCGGAGTTGGTGTTGATCAAAAGGAAGTTGATTTATTCGCTAATATTGTGGAGTGCAAAGATGAAAAAGTTCCGTTTAGCTACTTGGGTATCCTAGTTGGAGCCAGTATGAGTAATATGCGTGGTTGGAGGCCAATTATCGATAAATTTAAAAGTCGACTTTTCAAATGGAAAGTCAATCTTCTTTCTATTGGAGTGTTCGGTTTTCATATCATTTGTGCTTGGTTTGATAGGTAATTATTATTTGTCTCTATTTCATTTACCGGTGCTGGTTAAAAAGAAATTAGAGTCAATGAGGGGGCTAGATTCTTTTGGGGGAAGATGACGAGAATAAAAAAATTCATTTGGTTAAATGGAAATTGGTGCTAATTGCCGATAAAAGTAAAAGTGGGTTATGAATTGGTGGTTTATTGAACTTTAATCATGTTTTACTTTACAAATGGCGTTGGAGGTTCGTCATAGTTCGGATTAGTTATGGTTTTATGCTCTCTAAAAATATTTATGGGGATAAATTTGATGATTCTGGGATGTCTACTTTAATTAAAGGATGATGCGATTCCTATTTCTTCGATTAGTAAGAAAGCTGGAAATGAGAAGAGCACATTATTTTGGAAAGATATATGTTGAAAAATGCTTTGTTATGTACACAATTTCCTAGAGTATTTAACCTAGAAACCCACAAAGATTGTTTGTTTAGTGACCGGGTGAAATCAACGGGTTGGTTTGGGCATGGAGGAGACCTCCTAGGGACGGTTTAGAAGCTTCACAACTAAGTGAGTTAGAAATGGTGTTGGTTAAGGTTCTACTGTTGTTTCAGATGATAAATGGGTGTGGGAGTTAGATCTTTATGGTCAATTAGGTCTATTATAAGATGTATTGATAGCATTTATCTTCTAGAGGAGCCTCATACAACTAGATGGTCCCGAGGAAAGTTAATATTCACGTGTGGAGATTGTTATTGGATGGTCTTCCTACTTGACTCAGTTTAAGTAGAAAGGATGTGAAATTCAATTGATATTGTGTCCGGTTTGCTTGTTACGGGTGGAGTCCTTGAATCATATTTTTGGGGGAATGTATAGTCGCTTCTAGACTATAGAGTGGCATTGGCCGATGGTTAGATACTTAGTTTCCGGTTTCTACACTTTCGCATTCAATTGTTTCTTGGTTGGATTCGGCATCCCTTTCTAAAATGAAGAGGATTGCGATTGGGGCTATCATTTTTACGGGTTGGTGGATCATCTGGAAAAATCATAACGAAGTGGTGTTTGGTCGTCAAGATGGCAAGCAAGATGGTTTACTTGATTCAATTAACGTCTTTTTTATGGTGTTCTAGTCGTATTCATAAGTGTAAAGTTAGTTGGACCGAGTAGATTAAAAACCCAATTATGTACTTGTAACTAGTTGCAGTGGCGGATCTAGAAATAAATTTCAGTAGTAACGTTTTTCATTTTAGTTGCAACGTTTTCCAAATTTCATAAAAAAACCAAATTTTCCACTACACGCGCGAATTTAAGCAGCAACGGACGCGACACCTAGTTATTAACTAGGTCCGCCCCTGACTAGTTGTTTGTTTTTCTCCGGGTTAGTTAGTTGGTAACTGGGTGGGTAGTTTATTAGTTTGCCTTCAGAAAAAAAAAAAAAAAGATCGCTATGAGATTATTTATACGTGTAGGTTCTGTTTATCATCTGCTAAAAGTTTAAAAACTAAAATTTTAAAGTAAACCTTGGAGCGATGTCAATCGGACTTGACAAACACATGTTACTACAGATATATCAATCATTACACTAACGAGTTAGGTTGCTAAATTACAGAAACATTACAAAACAATATGTGAGACGTGCATTAAGATCAGTATGTTTATTATTATAAACAAACAAATAATAGTACGAATGTCACATTCTTTCATAAAATCTAAAACAAGCATGTGGTAACTGTATTTTTGGACCTTACATGTCACAATCATGCCACAACAAAATATACTCATAATCACTATCAAAAGAATGAAATGAGATAATCAAACAAAAGTGTCCCCATTAACAAAATACCATGAATCAATAAGAGAAAAAAATAATTATTTGATACAAGATTAAAAATATATGCCAAAACACCAAAAAGCCAAATGTCCCATCATTTGATTAGTGAGGAAGAAAACAAGCATCACCAAAAGGAGAATCCTCCACAATAACTTAAAACACAATGACCCACATTAGAGCATCTCCAATGTTTATTTTCAATATAATTTCTCAAGATCTCCATTATAATTCTTTAAAATTATTCATTTTTTTATAAAAAAAATCATTCTTATATATAATTTATCTTGTTGGATATTCTGGAATGCATATAATCTTTGAAGAATCATATCAGTATAAGTATAAACATAAATTCCCTTTATAGATCTCAAATCTTCCAGACAAGAGGCGCAAATGCATCCATTCGTCTTTAGAGAGAACCAGAACGAAATGAGATACTTGTTAATCTAACACGTATAATATTGACATGGTAAAACTGTAGTAACATATACATGCTCAGAAATCTTGAAAGCTCCATTCGTTATGGACTCTACCGCGGCTCATGAATCATTACCCTAATGATATAAGATAATAAAAGGTTTCTCCATAACTTTTTAAGTTTGAGATGATTCATATCGATTCTAATAAAAATATCCAAAAAAAAAAAAAAAGAAAATCTGGATTCATTTACGAAAAAGGGAAGGTCCCACATAAGCATATATCCTCATGAAAAACATTTGCTTCTACTCATTTCCTTTGTTTCCCCACCCACTCATTAAAAAAAAAAAAAAAAAACCCCTTAAAAACAAGTAAACTAGACCAACCAACCAACCTACTATATTGTTAAAAGTTAGAACTCTCTAGGATCAACAAAAATAGATACACCAGGCTGTGACTTTCTCCAATCCCCCACTGATCCGTCACTATAGTCTTCTCCAAGTCTCTTGATACACCACAAATCCGTGAACGATAGAACTTTCCAATGTGGGATAGCTAACTTGAGCGGGTCCTCACTTGACACTTCGGTTGCAACCACCCCACACTTGCACTCCTTGGCTAGGTTATGGGCGAATCCGAATAGGGCCTTAATAAACCTTGTGTATAATGGGCCTGACCCACCTAGCCCATATAACATGTGGAGCCCAAATGGGCTAAAAATCTTGGGTAGTGAGGGTAACCGTAAAAACGGAAAAGCCCGGTCCACGACCCGGGTCGTTTTAGCGAACCCTTTTCTTAACTTGGACGCCCCTTTCACTTCTAGTTTAAAAACATCCTTACAGTTCCACACACTCATAACGGCCCAATTTTCAGGTGGGCCGGATAAGAACTTATCCGGCCCTTCCCAAATGTACCCTTTTGGTAATGCCAAAAAGGTCCCTAGGTTAAGATGGTTGTTGAGTACCGCGTCAATGTCACGTGGGAAAAACTCGGTGGTGGAGAAGTGGTTGCGGTAGAGTGACTCCGCGTCGAAGGGCGTGAGTTTGACTATTGTTACATGGTTGCTGATGGGGAGGCGATGAGCGAAAACCGGGTGCACGAGGACCGAAGGGTTACGGAACTTAGCATAGCCGCATTTCTCGGTGAAGAGACTGACCGAAGGCTCGTTTGCATCGTCGGTCGCGATGTAGGAGTATTCGGCACCGTTGTCTTCGAACCATTGTTCCATACTCCGAACAAGCTTTAATCCAATGCCCATTCTCCTGTAAGTTTCAAGAATTAACTCAAAAAAGGAAATGTTTTTTATTTCTATTTTAAGAAATTTTTTTTAAAACTTCTAAACGTTTGTTGGGTCAAGATTTTCTTGAAAATGTGTAGAATAAGTTTTTATACTTTTCTCATAAGTATGTAAGAAAATTTTTCTTGGGAAATGCACAAGACATTTCCTAGTACATATTTTTTCTACAAAATCATTTTTGTCAAGAAACTGTCTGTCAACATGACATGACAGATATTCCCGACTAAAATGATGTTTTTAGAAAGCTGTTGCCAAAGGCAGCTTTCCACGCATTTCCAACGAATATTACCAACACCACTATCCGGGTAATCAAACTCACCTATGAACCGGAGACACCCGCAATCCCAATATGTAAGCGAGTTTAGTTAAAACCGGTACAGGTTTCACACAATCACCAAATCTATTACGCGAAAATTTACTACCACATGTAACCGTCTTGGTACAACCCCTTATCATCCCCACTATCTCCTTCGTCCCATCCGCCCCATCACCACCACTAACCACCATCTCCGCGACCTAAAAAAAATGAACGTAAAAATATTAAATAACTAACATTTAAAACAACCAAAAAAATGAACGTAAAATTAATATTAATAACTAATAACTTATTAAAAAACTAAAAGTTTAAAATACCAGCATGAGATAAGCAGGAGAGTTTCTAACTCTACAAATAGGATCACCCAACAAATCAGTGTAAAGTGATAGTTCACCGTTGGGACCCACTTCACAACTATTTTCAACTTGTTCAACTCGTTCACTATCTGTTTTAGGGTTGTATTCTCTAACAATCACCACCATCTCCACTGCCATGTTATTGTTATAATAATATTATTATTATTAATATTCAGTTGACGTATGTTAGGTGATCAATGAAAAAGATGATGGAAAGGTTTGTGTGTTTTATAGAGAGAGAAAGGTATATAGATATAGAGAGAGAAAGAGTGAGTGTTTAATCATGGACGTGGTGTGTTGTTACTCATAATGGTTTCATTTATATAGGGGCTCCTCTTCGAATTTCGCTTATTTGTTTATTTTGTTTTTCTTTTTATTTTATTTTTATGGAAAGGTTATTGATTTTACGTTTTAGAGATAAAAGGATGAGGAAATTGGCGGCTTTGGCTGCGCCATTTTATAATAATTTTATTTTTGTTGATGTGAATGTATAAGTTTTAAGTGTAACCATCATGACCCGATTCTATAACGATTGCCCCGGTTTAAATCTTAAGTTATTACTTATTATAGAAATAAACATATTAAACATGGAAACATTATATGTCTTAACCATAAGAATAAGAAAATTCAATATGTATATTTGATTTGTTTGCTTGATAATTTAAAACTCATAAATGTCATGAAACATGTAATAAACTTATTGCATCAATCAACTTAATTTGCATTCACATATTTATTTTGTTTATTACATTCCTTTCATGCATAAAAGATTACCCAAAACAATTTCCAGCATTCTTTTCAAAAATTATTTTAATAAAATTTCCATTTAATATTTTAAATATATATTTGCATTAAAACAACCTTGTTCAAAATTGAATGTACCAATATTAATGACTAGAGTGAACATTAGGACTGTTTGTTGTGTGTATACGATTTTTTTGTTCATGTTAGTGTTTGCTCATAAACCGAGTTAGTATCTAAACGTTGTCGGAACCAGAAACTTTTAACCAGATGATCAACATCCTTAGTGCTTAATGATAGTTTTTTACCTGAATGTAAATTAAAAATCAATTAAGTAAAAGAATTAACAAAATTATACATCTAGATGCTTTTAAAATAAACCAGATAAGCTTGTAAAAATTGATTAAAAAAAATCTTCTACTAAAAAAAAAGACAAATCTTGTATTGGCAATGTGGTAGGGTGATGAGGATGGTCATGGCGACAACTACGGGTGAATTAGAAGTTTCAATTCCTTTTCTTGAATTTCTTTAGTATCTAGAGTTATTGACAAAAATGAACACAATGGAATTTATTCTCATTTCACTTCTTTTCGTTCTTCAACCAATTGAGCAATATATTGAATTAATGAATTTATATAATAACAACGAAGTTTGTAAAGCAAACATACAAGGAAATTATTTTAGGTTCCGATTCCATTGATTTTTTATAGTATCAAAACAAACAAGATAAACTTTTACCTTGGTTACAATAAAATAAAACCATAACTTGAATTGTAATAACTGCATTATGTATCCTGCTAACCATGTACTTGAATACAAAAAAAACCAACATTTTCTTACAAACAACTTTAAGCTATCTTCACATAAGACTAGAACCGTAGTTGTTAAAGTCGTTAGGAACACATGCAATCATGGATACCTAACTATTATCAAGTGGTCAAATAAATTTAAATATATATCACCTAACAACGTACGTACCAACAAACAAGCTTTAACAAAATGCAACATCCTATATATTTTGATTATAAAATAAATTAATAAGTTTTAATCTATCTAATGGTATTTTTAGCAAGAACACAATTAAACGAATTTTACCAATTATAATAAGAAATATTCACACAAAAGTTTAATGCATACAAATAGTGTGATATTACATATGATAGGTTAGTAACAAGGTTGTCCTGAGAATTATCGAAATGGTTGGAACCTATGACGAGTGAAAAGAAACTGAGTTAGTGACAAAGGTTGAATCTCGCAACAAAAAATAAAATTAAAGGTTGTTTTGAGAATTTTTTAAACATAAAGGTAAAAACTACAGCTTAAAGCTAGCATACATAAAGGTTGATTTTTGTAATGTTGTCTAAAAAGAAACATACTAAGGCTACCCGGTGCAAGACGCTATGTCTTTGCCACCTGAGCCAAAATTCAAAACTTACGCAACCGAACGTACAAGCGAAGAAATTTCGTCAGAGTGGGAGAATATATTGGCAACGCTTGAAAGATTTCACCATATCTACACTTGAGATAGACAACTTAGGAGAAGATGAAAATGATGACCATGTTATTGAAGAATCTTGTGCTGAATACGTACATGGTAATGGAAGACTGTTTACTAAGTTAGAACTTTGGGAACTTTTAGTCGACGCCACTATTGTTTAAGTTGAAATATTTAGAATTTTTAATTTAACGTTATGTATTTTATTTTTAATGTTATGTATTTTTATTTTTAATGTTATGTAATTTTATGTGGCGATGTTTTCGTTCGCTCTTCCATTTTGTTGGGGGTGTGTGAGGGCATGAGAAACGATGATGTATGCCTTGTTGGAAAAATTGTTGTACATGGTGATTTGTGTATTTTGTACCCCGTCACTTTGAAAGGTTTTAATATTTGTTGGGAGTTGATTTTGTACCATTTTTTGAAAAGTGGTTAAGATAGTGAAAAAATCGGACTTGGCTTTTAGTGGGTAAAGCCAAGTGAAGCAATAGAAATCATCAACAAATATTGCATAGTATAAATAATCATTAGTAGAGGTGATCAATGCAGGACCCCAAAGATCACAATGAATTAGATCTAGGACATGGGATGATCTTTTTGTGTTTTCAACAAAAGGTAAATGTTGAGCTTTAGCTTATTCACAACTTGAACATAAACCAGGTTTGGGTAACAAAGAAGCAACAAAAACATGACCAAGTTTATTAAAGTGGAAATAACATCAAAAGAAACATGTCCGAGATGGTTATGCCATTTATCAAAGGATGCACAACGATGAGTGGCGGAAAGAGCAACAACAAACGACTTGTGACTTTAGGAGATGACATAGAATCCATTTTCGCACGTGCCTCTATCGAGGACTTCCTTTGTTAATCGACGCTGAATGTGAAAGAAATTTTTAGAAAAGAAACCATCAATAGGAGAGTCATGAGTCAATTTACTGATGGAAATAAGATTGTTTGTAATATTTGGGACAACTAGTACATTTTTATGCGGTATATTATTAGTAATGGTGGATATCCCAATTTGAGTAATGGGTAAGTTTCACCATTACCAAAGGTAACACGAATGTTACCGGGGTGAGGATGAGATGTTTCACGACCATCAGGAGATGAGGGCCTGTGAGTGGTGGCGCCAAAATCGGCTGTCCAATCGGGATCATTAGGTGAAAGGTTGCATTGAGCATGAAACGCTTGGATAAGATGGGCGTCTAAAGATGAGGCTTGCTGAGCATAGGTTGAAAGATTAGGACACGTGGTGGTATAATGACCGTCTTTGTGACAAAGTTGGCAATGAGGGGCATGGTGGCTTGACAAGGACAGACCTCGTGAGGAGGACGAGCCTCGAAAGCGGCCTCGAGAGGGGCGATTAGAGGTGTTGTTTCAAGTGGATTGGGCTGCAAAGGCTGCTTGAGGAGGTTAGGAACCATGGATATGTTGTAGAAAAATCTCTTGGCTTACAGCATAGGCTATTAGGCCACGAAGAGGAGGAGCAAGATGAAAGGTGCGTTGAGATGTTAAGAAGGATTCAAAAGTTGAACCATGTCCAAAAAGGAATCAATACCTTTTATCCTCATCTGTGACCGGGTGGCCGATGGCGGATAGTTGGTCACATAGGCTTTTAAATGTGCGCCTATAATCCAAGACGGATGAGTTTCCTTTTTGGAGTTGGCTGAGGAAATCTCATAGGGTGTGCATTATTTCCAAAGAATGTGGTTGTAGGCTGCTTCTAGGGCCTGCCATACGTGCCTTATAGTGGTGTTGCCTATAACTTCCACCATGGTTTCTTCGGTTAAGGTATAGTGCAGTAATAGGATTACTTTTTTATCAGAAGCTTTCCAGGTATTGAAGGCTGGACTAGGGGTGTTCTTGTCATCAATGGTGATATTTTGGGGTGGGCTGCAGCGGACCCATCAGTGTGGTCTGTGAGTTTGAGGTAGGTTAGAACAGGGAGGATTTGGCTGCGCGAGGGTGATAACTCACAGAATTAACATATAAAACAGGCATAAATAGTCTAATAATAGGATACAATTAGGCTTACATTATTGATATTTGTGACTTAATTCGTTTCTATTTGTATTTCTCGGGAAACTGGAGCTCCAAGACGGAAACAAAGGATTTCCGGGTAAAAACAAGCAAACACTGGAGATTCCTGAAGATACGAGAATTGCAGCATGTTCCCTGTATGTTTGAAGACAATCCCGGGACTTAAACAATGACAAAATCAACCCGGGAGTGACCAAGCACGCCCACACTCACTTGCACGAAGGCCTTGCACGCGAGAAGACAACGCAGCAAACTTGGAGGGCAAGAAAACTTTGTCAGCAAGCTAAGCACGCCCATGCTCAAGCAACTGGCACGCCCGTGCTCAGACAAAAAGTACAGACAACTCAGAACTGCAGCAACAGAACGTACGTGTAACATCAAGCACGCCCTGGAACTCTATAAATAGAAAGCTAACCCCCACCATTTATTCATCCCTTCTTGTGCTCTCTTGGGGCTGAACTCCAAGCTTCTTCTAGAGATCTTGGGGTCTTTTGGGAGGCCTTCTAGCCCTCCTAACATCTCTCAATGGTTAGGGCTCGTCCTACCCTAATCGGCTTGGCCAAGAAGAGGATCGTAGAGTAGTTCATATGCAATAAAACATCGAGGGTCATGAAGTTGTTAGATGCATAGCACTTGAGGATGGATAGCTTATCTATGAGCAGCCATGTTCTTGGGTTGATCATTCGATATGGTTGTATTTTTCTATTATCATGAACCCACATTCGATTTGTAGACTTTTATTATTAGTAGTAGTAGTTTATTTTTAGTTATTTGTTGTGTTATCTTCTTCTACTGCTTGTTTGTTTATCTTGTGACAGGTTTCCAATGATGATTAACTTAATAAACTTAAAAATCAACTATAAGTAATAAAATAACTAGAGGTATAATCAGCTTCTGGTAGCCCCGAGCTAGATCCAAGGTGAGGAAACCGGTAGTGAGACAGATCCTTCGGGCTTTTGATATCTGAACCGAATTCTAAGCAAGGGCTTCTGAAGTGGACCAGATCTGAGTGACACATTTCTGGTACATACCAGATGACTGAGTAATTTTCTTGGTAAAGGGAGGATTCCCTACGGGTGCACTAGTGAAACTTCGGATTGCACATATTTAGGAATATGTTCCACCTTTATCAAGGATTTTATTCAGTAGTTGAATGAGTTTCTTGGCAAAGGGAGGATTCCCTACGGGCGCACGAGTGATCTTTTGTATCATACCCTTTAGGATTATGTTCCACCTTTGTTAAGGACTTCATTCAGCTCGGGAGGTTATGGGTTAGGTTAATTAAGTTAACAATCATCAAACCAACTTTATATATCTATCAGGCCTACAAATATTAAAGTGTCACTAAAGATAAATAAAATATAGATTCTATATCTAGTTCTCGTTAGTACAACGCCGTTAACCAATGAGGATACGAGTCGCCTGAGTCAACTGTAAGAGAGATCACTCGGTTTTCATGATCGTTAACCTTCTTAGGGGATACGCTGTTGGTCCAACTCGGGAATGACCCTAAAGAGAGATCCTTCGGTACGAAACGCGAGAGCTAAGGTGAGGTGTACGGTGTTCCAGGTCGGAAGTGAAGCCTCCAATCTAAGAAGAAGATAAGTTCGAAGATCTGAGCCTTGACCGCGGTTTGAGGAGCCCGCTATATGCGACGCCCTGGCGAAGTACCCTATGGGGACGCACATTGGAGAGGTTTTGCATTCTACTCAGTAATGGCCTCCGCTTCTCTATAAAAGAGTCAACACTTCAAGATCACTCTTTTCCTCCTCACAAATAATTAAACTTAACTATTAATTGTTTTAATAGTTAAGCTTAATATATATATATATATTATATAATATTCTACACATATTTTTGTTATTACAGAATTGGAACACTGAAAAATGGCAAAAAAGGTCAATGGTTGGGAGAAGCAACCGCAAAAATGAGTTATGTCGTCATACAGGTGGATCGATACGATTTCATCAACACCGTGTCAACATGGTAAGCTAATCATGATTATTAATTTTAGTAACTATGTCTACGTTTAACAGTTATAATTTACATTACTCCTTTTTATGTAGGAAAAAGAAGAGGGTAGAGCCGTTGGATATATGAAAGTATTTTTACAAACTCACCTCACTAAGGAATGCAAAAAGTTGTTACAAGATGGAGAGATAACAGAAAACGATTTGGGAGATTTAAAGTTTGTTAATGATCATGCAAAACGTTCATATGTAAGCTCTTTTTTTTTATCAATTGTTTATAATTCTTGTATCACTTTTACTGTTGAAAACATTCATTTGATAAAATTATAGGTCGCATACAAGGAACAAATGAAAAAGTTACACACGAACGAGGATTGCGATGATTTGGCTGTGTGGATGAGTTTGCATCCTGAGTGTAAGGGTCGTCAAATGTTCGGGGTAGGATCTTCTGATCCTGATTTTGTGGTGACCAGAAAACAATCTTCCATAATTTCCGGGTCTGTTCAACAGTCACAGGAGGTATTATTATCATATTATTAACTACTATTTATAGGTGTGCTCTTTGAACAGTAATTCTTATTCTTTCTACAACGTCTTTATCTCTATATATAGATTGTGATTTGGATTTAGTGATATATGTTGCTTTAGCATGGTGGTTAGTGCTTAGGTGTGTTATGTAGCTGTCTGGGTGTTTGATACCTGGCACTATGTTTTCCCAAAAAAAAATTTCCCTCTGCCACATGCCTTAATTTTGTACAACGTGGACTTCTTATCTTGTATTACCTCTACTCGTCCCCTGTATCCAGCTGCTCGTCCCCTGCATCTTTGCCTCCCCTTTTTTTTCCTCAGCTTCTTCTTCTTCTTCATTTCGACCCCTGGATCTTTGGTTCTCCTCTTTTTTTCTCAGCCTTCTAATTAGTTTCCTATCTTTCATCGCTGGCTTTGGTATATACTATTCTTATGCTCACAGGCTTTGCTCAATCTCATACTTTGTTTCTCTTTTTTCTTGAAACTTGTATGCACGCCAGCTGCTCGACTGAATGCTTACACCTCGGTTGTTGTTTTTTTGTGCTCCTTGCTGCTGAAATATTGATGCTTACAGCTGTGTTGTTATTGTGCAATTGTGATTATCTTATGTAGGTTTATGAATTGTTGATATGTGCGGCTCTAATCTTATGTTTTTTTATTTTGTTGTTATGTCGCTATGTTATGTGGGTTTGATCTTTGGGTTATATACTGTTTTTTAGCTTTCAATTATTTGGTAAATAATTTTTGGCAGACTTGCTTTCTTATACGATTGGATTCTCGCCTTGCACTTTGTTTTGTATAAATAAGTTTTCTGATCCTTCACTGTGTAGGTTTATTAGGCTTAATTTGTCTCTGTCTGAGGTTTTTTATAGTCGTTGTATTTATGAGTTCCTTACATTTTGTGCTAGCTTTTTGCGCGACTACATTAACAAAGAAAACCAAAAGGCATGTAACCAGCATACCTGCCTGATTTTATACCTCGCGTTTCATAGGTCGTAGGTAAATAAATGTGTTGTATGTTGTTTTTTTCGCCTCACAAGCAACAGCCTTTGCGTCATTTTTGATGGTTAGTAGCTCTATACTTTCACCCCCATGAATTCAGCAACTAGATACAAAGCTAATATAATTGTTTCAGCAAAGTTAAAAACATGCAGCTGCACTCTAAAGCTTTCACAGTGCCCACTTTTTTGGTCTTATGTATACCGACCCTTTATATGTGATGTTAGCTTTCTAACTTTCTATGAACGCTTTTTGTCAACGCCTGTTGAAAACCCTTTATGTTGCGCGCTACTAAATACTACTAGTTATATATTTATATTTTAGCTTGGGGTGTTTGTATTAGGCTACATACTAAAGAAAACTAAATGCTAGAGCTAGACTCCAAGAACTTAGTTTATCTTTGCCTATTATGCCTTATTGCGCTTAAATACCTACGTATCTATTAGTTGATTTTGCTTGAAGGTCATAGTTTACTACGCGCCTATTTGTTAAGAAACTATTGATTTTGAGTGATTATTTAGGACATACTTGTTAAGGTAATAGTTTACGCCTAATTGTCAAACATCTCAAATTGTTACTCGTTTATGCATGGTGATTATTGAACCTACAAGTAGTCAGGTAGTGTTGGGTTTTATGTTGTTAACAGGTATTAATTATGTGTTTTTTTTGTAAACTTTTAGCTTCAAAAAGTTCAAGTGGAATTAGAAAGAGAACGAGAGGCCAGAAAAAATATAGAAGCCCGTTTTGAACAATTTCAACAAGAACGTGAACAAGAGCTGGCCGACCAAGCGGCATGGCGAAAAAGTATGGAAGAGATGGTGAAAAACATTGGCAAGAAGTAAAAAAAACTCTTGTTGTATTATGTTTTGTTTTGGAATGTTAAAGATCGGAGTTTACTTTTGAGTCAAATAACTTGCTTTTGATTAGGATTTTTGGTATAATTATGACTATAAACAGGTTTATATTTGGAATATTTCAAGATTTTGCTGCATTTTTTTGCATTAAAATCTGCAGCTATTTTTTATTTCCAGGTATAATTATTTTTTTTTTACCATTTGTCGAAGTTTTGTCGGAAATGTTGGAAACCTGTGTTGTCGCAATTTTGTCACAAATAATTGTGAGAATTTTGTCGGAAAAGTTACATTAAATCCTGGTGGATTTTTTTTGATATGTGGGAAATTTGTCGAAACTTTCAAAAGAATTTGTAGGAATTTTGTCGCAAAAAAAACATTTATATATTTGTATTTATAAATTATTTTTCTTAGTATTATTAATTTTAGAAATAAAAAAATATGAATTTGTCGAAGAATTGTCGGAAAAACAAAAAAAAAGCGTTTTGCCAGAATTTTGTCGGAAATGGTCCGACGAGAGCGTTTGTCAGAATTTTGCCGAAAATTTTGTGGTAGTTTTGTCGGTAGCCGGAATACCGACAAGTTTTTTTCTCACGAACTGTTTTGTGGCAAATTTGTCGATAATGACCATTTTCGACAAATTTCCGACAAATTTGCTTGTTGAAAACCTATCAGTTTTCTAGTAGTGTTAGTCACCCCCGGACTGATTTTGTCACTGTTTAAGTCCCGGGATTGTCTTCAAACATACATGAAACATGCTGCAAGTCTCGTATCTTCTCGGATCTCTAGTTTTTACTTGTTTTCACCCGGAAATCCTTTGTTTCCGTCTTGGAGCTCCAGTTTCTTGAGAAATACAAATAGGAACGAATTAAGCATTAAATATCAATAATGTAAGCCTAATTGTATCCTATTATGAGACAGTTTATGCCTGTTTTATATGTTAATTCTGTGAGTTATCAGAGGGGAGGTAGTTTGAGGGTGTTAGTTTGATAATAATGAGATGATAAAGGGAGTGGAAAGGGACGGATGCAAGTCCGGCAAGGTTTGTTGTCATTAAAGTTGAAGAAGACATGTTTTTTTGGAAGGGGGGGGGGGGGCAGAATATGCTACGAGGAGAAAAAAGGAAAGATGGGTCTTGGATGTTTTTTTAGGCTGATACCATATTGGAGCCCTTAAACATGAATATTACACTTTTTTTTAAAGACCAGCTAACACTTCTGCCCGACTAACCAGGGGGATCCCCACACTATGGACAAACCCCCATGACCACCCAGTGGAGGGCCCATATGTACCTCGAGAAGCTGGGTAGCCAAGGTCCACCCATGTAGTATCCGAAATCGGGGAAAACCCAACCCCCACCCGCTCGAAGGCACGACAGTGAAGAATTGATAAAACCCGGCCCACCAGCAGCATTTTGCTGCGGGTAGGACTCAAACTTCCACCTCCCATAAGGAAAGCAAGGAGGGTGACACTCCACCATAAGGGGATTGACATGAATATTACACTTATAATGGTTGAATATATATAACAAAATAGAGAGATTAGAGCATTCACAGTAGGTTATGCACAATTATGTGAGAGAAGCCTCTATATTTTGATATGTGGTAGTAAATGGTTGTGAGTGAAGGATATAGAGAAGTTACTGTTCATCTCTATATTTGATATGAAACTGTTCATTCTCCATATTTTTTTAATATTTTTGAAAGTGGTTGTGAATAGAGGAGAGAGAAAAGGTAATGATAAAAGTATAGAGTAAATATTATTTAATTGAAAGAAGTGAGAAAAGTAGTATTTTTAGAGTAATTAAGAAGAAAATATGCAGAAACTACTGTGAATGCTCTTATAATGGAGATAATATCTCTACAACAAATACAAGATTGTAACTGAAGATGTGATATCGAAGACTTGGTTTTTAAAAGTTTGGCGCCTATTACTTAATTTGTAACTAATTATTAATCTTCATGTCGATAGGCTTAGCATTGTTTCTTTTTGATAATTGTGATGATGTGTAGTGAAAATGAAAGATAAAACTTTTACGTTTTAAGTTCATAAACTGTGTTTGATCGTTACTTTTAGATCATTAAATCTCATTTGGTATAATTAATGGCAAAAACCTTCATACTTGAAATGAAATAATGCATTGTTTCGAATGGTGAGGAGCAAAAACATTGTTGGAGACTAATATTGGAAAACATTGTTGGAGATTAATATTGGAAAAACTTTGTAGTTTTAATTAGATGACTGCAACTACCAACGTGCAGGAGAAGTGATCTGCATGGACATGTTTTATATATAAAATCAACGAGGCGATGAAAAAAATGAATAAATAGAGCTATAAATAGTTGAAAGTGTAAAAAATGAATAAGTCTTGATTGTTTTTTTTAGTTTCAATATTTTCTTAAACTCAAATTACCTTAGTTATGCGCTATTATATACATAGGGTCAAGTTAATGTACAAAGGAGAATTAACATGCAAAACGTACGAAGCCACTAGGATGTGACATGTGGTCATCCACGCCATAATTACGCGTGATTTAAAAAATTATCAACATATACAAAAAATTACGCATGAAGTAAAATATTTACTCAACATATAAGTGATTACGTAAAAAAAATATTGTAAGTGATTATGCAACAAAAATTACGTTTACTTATAAAAAGATATGACGCAACTTATGTTAATATTATGCAACATATATTAACTTTTTTATATGCTTCGTACGCTAACGAACTTTTATATTTAAAACTTACACTATATACGTATGTTGCTTATTTAAAAACACGCGATTCATACTTATGATGCATATATATTTTGACACATACCTTTCGTCAAATTACGTATGTCACATTCTGGTGGCTTCCAACGTAAGGTCTACATATTATAAAGAGTTTTGGTACAATATGTGTGAAAGAATCTTCAATTGCATCCCGTCAGTCAAATGTTATGGGGTCAAAGGAGTAACAAGTCCAACGTTTGAACGGGTGAGTTTCTAGGATTATAATAAGATGTTGTCTCAATCATGGAATGAAGAACATGGGTCCTTAGACAAACACCATATTAATTAATAAACAAATCAAAACCTAAACAATTAAGAGACAAATGGATGGACAATTGCCTTGGGTATCATCAAGCTAGGGATCTTGTTCCCTGTCGATATAATGCATATGAAATATATACACTATTGTCCGTACATACCTTTTTGGCCAATCATATGTACATATCAAAAACATTGGGCAAAAACAACGTTTTTTTGTATCACCAGTGCGAAACACTATGTCCTTAAATTAGGTAAGTTAGATATGATGTAGCGCTTAATTGCCTCATCAAACCCTAATGGTAACTAGCATAATTTTTTTAACGTAAACCAAGATACAAGGGCTTAATACTTCCTGTAAAATAATGATCTTCTGTAGGGTCACACGAGTGTGAATGCAAAACAAAGGACTTTTTTCTTAGGAACAAATTCCTCGGTAATCCGTATATGGAGGTAGAATCAGTCGGTAATATGTCAATGAAGTTCTGTCGGAGAACTGGGCACGGGAAATAGATTTACCGACACACATTAGTGAGGGAATTTTAAGGACGGATTACCGATGGTATATATAAATTAAATAAATGCCTTATTAGTACTATAGATGTCTCGTCTCTATTTAGGAGGTACTAGTGGATATGTCTGTACGTTGCTGCGGGTACGTATATTTTGATGCCTCATGTTTTGCGGCCTGGTTAACGTATTTTCTTTACCACCCATTTACTGCTATAATTAGTATATGATTTCTACTTGAGCAATTGAGTATAAAAGCAACTTAAATAGAAAATAACAATGTATCTCAATGGAAGTATCAACAAGGAAATTTTACAAAGAACGTCAAATAATTGCAATATAAATAATAACATGCTATTAGTATGGCTTAGATGCAAACATTAGTTAGACTAATCAATATATGCCTGCAATACATAGCCTACCCCTTTCTAGTGGTTGAGATCTCGGCCCCCAACAACTTGGGCCCTTTTAAACATGACAACCAAGTTGTTGGTGTCTGACCAATTGAAGTTTTGCAAGATGGCCATGAACCACCTATGCCTGATGCCGTCGTAACAAATGATCGTATTTCATAAGTTGACCTGAGCAGCAAGACCAATAACTTGCCACAACAAGAAAGAAAATCCACTAAATGAGACATAATCACACGAATATAAATACATGCATTTCACTAACATATAACAGTAGTAGGTTTCAAAGCACAAAAACGCTAAATTTAACTACAAAATTTAGTCATCATAAACATAAATCAGCCTAAACATTTGTTAAAATCCACCCTTTAAAAAAAAACATCAAATTAGAAACCCCATTTCACACAAATCAAACTATAGACAAACAAAAACACGACATACATCAGAATAAAATAACCGCCTATAACAATAAAAAGCAAAGGAGTTAATAGCCAAATTCGTCCCTGATGTTTGGTCCAGTTTGCCACTTCAGTACAAAAAAGTTTTTTTTTTTGTTGCAATTCAACACCTGAGGTTTGAATTTTTTTGCTATTTTCGTCCTTTTCACTAACTCAGTTAAAAACTGATGTTAAGTTAAGAGTAGTTTTGTCTTTTTACCTGCAAATTAAAATTTAAATAAAAAAATCTTTAATTTTTCCTAAAATATCAACCTTACCGCACCCCACCCACCCCATATCTCTCTCTCTCTCTCTCTTCGTTTTCTTCTTTTGATGTGCAGACTCTTCATCAACAACAACAATCATCATTTTTTCAAAAACATGATTGATATAAACTCACCAAGAGATTTGAGAGAGAGAGGGAGAGTTAAAGATACGAGGAAGAAGAGGGTTTAAAAGGGGCAAGTAAAAGGGGAAGACACTGATGTAGGTCTTTTTTTATTAAAATAATCATAGGGTTTCAAATGTCCAAATTGTGCTTTATTAAAGTGAAAAATGACAAAACTACCCCTGACTTTAACAACATTTTTTAACTGAGTTAGTGAAAAAGACTAAAATAGCAAAAAAAAAAAAAAAAAAAAAATCCAAACCTCAGGTGTTGAATTGCATAAAAAAAATACTTTTTTGTACTGAAGTGGCAAATGGGACCAAACCTCAGGGACAAATTTGGCTATTACAAACAAACCTTTGCATTTTTATATATATATATTATATATATATATATATATATATATATATATATATATATATATAGGGGAAGGTTCAATTGAGAACTCATAGTTAGGGAGAGAACTCGAGAACTCCTACTTAAATTAAGAAAAAAAATCATAACTCAAAATTTAAGTCAAAAACCAAAAATCTGGTTCGGAGCTTCTCTTTCCCACGTCATCCCGGTTCAGAAAAAAAAAATAAAAAAAATAAAATAATAATAAAAAAAAATAAAAAAATAGGCGACTTCTAATGCACCTGTGTAGTAAATGTCCAGTTAGCTTTAGGGTTTAAATTTTGGGTTTAGTTTAGCTTTTAGGGTTAGTTTTTTTTAGTTTAGTTTGTAAGGTTTAGGTTTTTGGGGGTGGGGTGGGGGTGGGTAGGGTGGGTTTAGGTTTTTGGGTAGGGGGTTAGGTTTTTTGGTGGGGGTTAGGTTTTTGGTTGTGACGGGTGGGGCTTAGGTTTTTGGTAGGCGGTGGGTGGGGTGGGTTTAGGTTTTTGGGTGAGGGGTGGATGGGTGGTTTAGGTTTTTGGGTAAGTGATTTAGGTTTTTTAGTGAGGGTGGGGGTGGGTGGGGTGGAATTAGGTTTTTGGGTGGGGGTAAGTTGGGGGTAGGTGGTTTAGGCTTTTGGGTTATACTACACATGTGCAGTAGCGTTTTTTAGGTGTGTTTTTTTACTTTTTTTTTAATTTTTTATTTTTTTCCGAAACGGGTATGACGTTGGAAAGAGAAGCTCCGAATAGTTTTCTATTTTTTTACTTAAATTTTGAGTTATGATTTTTTTATTATATTTTTTTGTATTTAATTAGGAGTTCTCGAGTTCTCTCAATAAAATGAGTTCTCTATTGAACCATCCCTTATATATATATATATATATATATATATAATATAGGGATCGGTTCAAATACAAAGTCTAAATTCGTGCGAAGGATGCGAAGGCTTTCTACCCGCGTTTTATTGAAGGGTACTATCGTCATTTTACTTGAGATTTTAAATCCATATCTTTTATAAAAGGATCAGAGATTCAAATTCTTATTTAGTCGGTATTAGATTTTGAAATCAGTATAAATATTGATCATAATTCATACGATCAATCATAATTCAGTTCATTCAATCATAAATCAGTTCATTCTCTTTCGATTATATCTCCAAACGATTTTCCTTTATTCATTCATCAAAGATGGCTAATAACGATTGTCCAGGTATGATTTTTGAGCTATCTGTTACGTAATGTTTTTCGATCGATTTCTTTTAAAGATTTCGTTTCTGTTATTAGAATTAGAATGAAATTCAGCCTGTTATGTTGATTGTTCGTTTGTTTTTCTATTTATGAAAGCATTACGTTATTTTTTTCTTTGTTTTGTTATTAAATTCATCTTTTTTATTAATTTCTTGGATTCATGATAGTATTTACGTTGTTTTTTTTGTGTTTTTGTTTGTTTCATATCACAATGTCACAATTTTACGTGTTATTAAATTCATCTTTTTTTGTTTCATATCTTACTGTGTTTTTCAATATTTATTACGTGATTTACAGGTTTTGAATTAATGTTTAACATGATTTATGCTGATTAGGCCAATATTATTACGTTTTATTGTTTCTTTATTATAGTTATTCTTATTAGTTCAATAAGTTACTATAATTTCATTACGTTATTATATTTATTCTTATTAGGCATTATATTACTGTGTTTTCAGTGTTTATTACGTGATTTTTTATTACGTAATTTCATTTTACGTTATTATATTTATGATTTATTAAGCCATTATGTTACTGTATTTTTTAATAGTTATTACGTGATTTTCAGGTTTTATTTTCAATGACATAGCTGAAAGTAGTTCTACTCAGGCTGTTTCAACAGTTTATAAGCCACAAGTTGCAGCTTCTATGACACCATCAGATGATATGGTATTTCCATCTATTGATCATGCGTATGAGTTTTATGTAACATATGCAAAAAATGCTGGATTTAGTGTTCGAAAAGGAGGTGATTACAAACATGGTGAGATTCTTAAGTTGAAGTACTTTGTTTGTTCAAAGGAAGGATTCAAAACTTGTAAAGCGTTTGATAGTCTTGAAAAGGGTAAAAGTAGGAATAAGCCGTCGCAGAGAACAGGTTGTAATGCTCATATAGCTTTTTCGTCAAAGGATGGACAGAATTTTAAAGTTTTCAGATTTGTTGAGGAGCATAACCATTACTTGGTTTCTCCAGAAGATATGCAATTTCTTCCATCATCACGTAATTTGACATATCAACAAATGCAAGTGTTATGCAATATGTCCAAAGTAAACATGGGTCCTGTTAAGGCTTTTAATGTAATGAGGACGATTTATGGTGGTTTTGAACAAGTGGGTGCTACTGCTGCAGATTTCAAAAATTTTAAAAGGGATTTGAACTTATATATTGGCGAGTATGATGCTGATATGGTGGTTAATATGCTGCAGAAGAAGAAAGAGTTTCTTCCTGATTTTTATTTTGAGTATAGTCATGACACTAAACGACAGTTAACTGGTTTATTTTGGGCTGATGAGCATGCAAGAAGAAGTTATAAAGTTTTTGGTGATGTTGTTTCATTCGATGCTACTTTCAATTCTAACAAGTAAGTTTATTACGTAATTATTTTATTCATTTTACGTAATTATTTCAGTTTAATTAATTTATTTTTTATTTGCTTTTTTAGATACAAGATGGTATTTGTTCCATTTACCGGTATCGATAATCACTGCAACAATATAACTCTTGGTGCTGGATTGCTGAGTTCAGAGACAATTGAATCTTACTCATGGCTGTTAACTTGTTTCAAGAAGTGTTTTGGTAAAGAACCGCGTGTTGTAGTTACCGATCAAGATCCTGCTATTAAACAAGCCGTTGCATCAGTTTTACCTAATAGTAGGCATAGATTGTGCATGTGGCACATCATGAAAAAGGTTGCTGATAAGGTATGTCATTTTTGCTATGATTTTTTGTATGTTACGTAATTTTCAAGGCTTTATTACGTGATTATTTTTATGCTATGATTTTTGATTTTGTGTATGTTACGTGATTTCAAGTTTTTTTGTTACGTGATTTTTAACAATATCTGTTTTGTTTTTTTATAGGTTGGTACTGCATTATGCAACAATGATGATTTTAAACAGCGTATCTGCGACATTGTTTGGACAGATTCTATTTCCCCAGAAGAGTTTGAGAAGGGATGGGAGCAACTTGTTTTTGATTTTAATCTGTTTTATCATGACTGGTTGTGTGACATTTATTCAAATAGAGCAATGTGGATTCCTGCTTTTTATCGCGATGAGGCAATGTCAGGTCTTATGCGTACTACTTCAAGATCTGAATGTGAAAATCATTTCTTTGGTCAAGTTTCCAATGCTCAATTAACGCTTCTTGAGTTTATTAGTCATTTTGATACTGCCATGGAATCCCAAAGGTATACTCATAGGAAAAATGATCATGTGACGAGGTATAAAACACCGGATTTTTGGACTGATTATCCTATTGAGGTGCAAGCTGCGAAAATATATACAAGAAGTATTTTCTTTGATGTCCAAGAAGAAATTTACGGAGCTGTGCATAAATGCATAAATGTATAAATGTCTTTCTTTCATATGAAGGAGATATAGGGACGTTTCGAATAAAAGATCGTTCTGCGTATGGTGACGGTTTGATAGAGGTATTTTTTATGTTACGTAATTTTTTACATATCAATGTAACAGACATTACGTAATTATGTGTTTCATTAGTTTTCACATTTCATATACCTCATTACGTGGTTATTTGTTTTCATTACGTAATTTACTTTTTATGGAGATCTTTTTTGTATTGCAGGTTAAATTTAACCTTGAAGATTTGACAATTTTATGTCCTTGCAAGCGTTTTGAGCGATATGGGTTATTGTGTCGACATGCTTTTTCAGTTTTAAGGTTGTGTGGTATAAATGAAATTCCTAGCAGATACATTCTTGATCGCTGGAGGAGTGATGTTATTTGCAATAGTCCCTCTCGGTCGAGCTTGTCGTTGGTGATGCATAATGATGAAAATGGAGATCATCAAAGTGTCAATGATGTTGTTCGTGATATAATGCAGTCGAGTGAGTATATAGTTAATAAGTTGATTACTGATTTTGAAAAGTTGAAGCTGTTTAGAGACGAGCTAAAAGCGATGAAAGAGAAGACAGATGAAGCTGGTATTCAGAGGATATCAGCCAAGAAGAAAGAAATTATTCAAGCTATTATTGGGGCTCCACATCAAACTGAGGCTGCTGTTCGTGTCCCTCATGGTATTAGGAATAAGGGTTGTGGGTCACGCAAAAGGTTTAAATCAAAACGTGAACAAGCGATTAGTCGTGCAGGAAAGAGATCAAGAAATTGCAAAGTATGTGGGGGTAGTGGTCATGATAGGCGTACCTGTGATGTTCTTAAAGGGACTGTAACAGCCAACAACAAAGGGAAAGGACCCGTCAATGAAGCAGATGCGGAAAATAGTTCAGATTCGGATTATGAAGCTGGCGATGATTGATTATGTTTTTTTGTTAAATTTGACATTGAAACATTTCATTACGTGATTTTTTTTTACACAGATGGGTTTTTGCATTTCATTACGTAATTGTGTTCACTTGTTACGTAATTGTGTTCACTTGTTACGTAATTGTATCATAGCATAATCATTCACATATAACCATTACTTCACATTTTTTTTGACATGTTACGTAATTTTATGTTTAGCTAACCATTATCAGTATCATACATGATTAACATATAATCAGAACATACATAATCATTCATACCATCATTCATATAATGTAGTAACTGATAAGCAAAATGTTAAATTGTATCATACCATACAAAAACCAAATGTTAAATTGTATCATGACATTACGACACTGGACACTAAAACTAGTCAAACATGATCATTTTGTCTTTTCACAAGAGTTTTGAACAGGTTCTGCTTGTACTTCGCTTTTTCACTGTATTCCTTTTGATGAAATTCCCTTGCCAGACGATCAATTAAATCTTTATTTTTGTTGGCATCGGAGAGTAGGATTTTTGCTAGATATTTGTAGCGAAGGTCATCAATCTGCATTTGTTGACCTGGACCCTCTTTTTGAAATTCACTGACCCATTTTTTCTTATACGTGCTCATGAAAGTCTCCATGTGCCTCATTGTGAACACCCCACAATCGATTTTGTTTTTTGCTGTTCTCCATTCCATTTGAACCCTTACTGGGTTTTTGCTAACCATTTTCGAAGTAATGGGGTGTCCATTAACCATCATGTAGTTGCACAGAGCTTCTTTCTGCATACATTACGTAATTTACCATAAGCATTACGTAATTACTTAACATCAAAATAATATTAAGTAAAAGTATTTTTTTTACCAGTGGCAGTATGATGTTGTCGTATTTGCTATTAGCTCCAAGCTTGCTGTTGTCCAATATTTCTATCTTCGGTGTCTTCATGTTGAAACATATTACATATATGTGGTCCGAAGATACGATGGGCATGAACAACAAATCCACCTCATTGAGTGATTTTATTTCATTTTTGTTAAGTGCAATATTTAAGTTCTCCGTCATGGTGTCCATTCGTTTTAAATCATCATATTCAGGCTTGAAGTACTCAATCGGCTGCAAATTTAGCATTCATTACGTAATTTAGCATAACCATTACGTGATTATAATTTATGTATTACTCGAAAAAGCTAAGGAGCATACCACAATATTTGTTTGAACAAACAACCTAAATGGTGAACCTGGAGCTTTTTTCTTCTCATCGTGGTTCAGCACATGCGTCCATGCATCCAAAACATTAGATGATATTGTTATTCCAGGGTATAAGCATTCAAATACTACTTTGAAGTATGGAGTTCCATCTTCTGGCTCGAATACAATATCACTGCGGAAGATAAGTTTTTAATACACATTATGTAATTTTTTGTAACAAACTATGTACTGAAAATATTCATTACGTAATTATTCTAACAACAAATTAATTAATATAAGATTTTCTTACTGTGTTTCCTCTGTTGCTGCAAATACATACTGTGCAACTATGTTTTCATCCTCAGTGATCTTGTTTTTCATTACCACCTGGCGTTGAATGTAAGGAGACTTCAGAGGTTCAGCCAACATCCTTCCTCTTTTTGCACGTTCAACTTGTTTCTCGATTATGGGTGACTGCAGTGACTGAGTAAACACTAGTCTTCCTACTGTTTTTGGTGTTTCGACATCATCTTGAGAGGTTTGTAGGAATGGTAGATCTGGAATTGCATCTGTAGGTGCATCATCTTGGGAGAGATGCAGATCGAAACTTGGTCCTTCATAGCTTTCATTCGGTATTTCTTCTACTTTGTCTGCCTCCAATGTTCCTTTCTTTGATGAACCGGTCTCGATTTCTTTTCCTTTCCTAGATTTTTCTTCAATCTCATTCAATTCTTTCAAGAATTGCGAACTGGCAGCTTCGGATGATGTTTGTGTGGCTGAAGTTTGCAAAGCTGAATTCTTTTCTTCTTTTTCTGCCTCTGATGTTCCTTTTTTTGATGCATCATCTTTCTCGATTTCTTTTCCTTTTTTAGATTTTTCTTCAAGCTCATTCAAGTCTTTTAAGAATTGCGAACTCACAGCTTCGGATGAGGTTTGTGTTGTTGAAGTTTGCAAAGCTGCATTGTTTTCTGTTTTTTCGACTGCATTGATCATTTCAGCAACCATAGTTGTGCTGTCACTCTCTAGGTTTGTTGTTGCATCTTTCAAAGCATCCATTATGTCTTTGCTGAGCTTTTCTCTCGTGGGTTGTTTATCAGACATCTCATTACCTGTTTTCAATTAAATGTATATATAGATCAATATAAGTTTCAATTAATTGGATAAATAAGCATTCTTTTGTAACTATGCATTACGTTATTTTTACCTTCTTTCACAGCTTCTTTCTTTTTTGTTTCTTCAAATTCTTCAGTTGCGGCAATTATTGCATTTAGCATTCCTGTGCTAACACTCTGTGAAGTTGTTGCCTTTTCATTCAAATCTTTTTTTCACCTGTAATTACGTATTCTGATCATTAATAAGTTTTGACAAATATTGTGTTACGTGATTTATTTACCTTCTAGTGTTTCAGCTGCAATCACTATTGCGTCTAGCATCCCTGTGCTAACACTTTGTGATGTGGCTTGCTTTTGTTTCTGGTTTTCCTTTTCACCTGCAACTACGAATATACTTTTTTGATATCCATTACGTAATTTTTAACTAACTTCTTTATCATTTAAATATACATTACGTAATTTTTACCTTCTATGTTTTCTTCATTACTTGATTTGTAACTTGATACCCATGATTTCCATTTTCTTTGCTTCTCACGTATAAGGTTGCTGTCTAAAAAATTTGAAGTGGCTTCTTCAAAAATTTCATCTATTTCAGCAACATATGTTTCAAACTTCTCCATTTTGTATTCTATCTTTGAAAGCCATTCCTGCAAACAACATGTGAATAAATTACATGATTTTTTATATTATAATAAATTACAGTTACTTACATTCTCATCAACTGGGTAAGGACTTTTGTCTTTCTTCTTTGCGATTGTCTTTATCCTTGTCGACCCTCTTATGCTCTCATCTGTTGACTTTTGAGTTGCAACTTTTTGTATCTTTGGTGTTGTTGTTGCCTCATCTATGGTAATCTTTTGATTATTGTTTTCATCATTTGCATCACCAGCCTGCAAACATTACGTGATTTTTTAAAATCCTATATACATATGCATGTTACGTAATTTTATACAGTTATTGCACTTACATTAGGAACTTCTGGAGTGTTGTAATTTTCCAAGAATTCATCAATGTCAGATAGTGATTTTGTTGTTTCATAGACATTGTTGAATTCTTCTGAATTTATCATGATTTGTTGCTCAACAATCATTTCCGGTTCATCATGCTGAATGAATGCATCTTCATTTCCAGCTTCTTTCTTACCATCTTCTTCCATGTTTTCTGCATCATCTTCATCATCTCCAGCAGCTTCATTTCCACCATCATCTTCATCATCTCCAGCAGCTTGATTTCCACCATCATCTTCTTCATTCTCATTATCATTTCCTTCTTCATTCTCATCATCATCTTCGTCAGTTGAATATGGCCCATTGTCATACAAATGTTGATTAATGTCCATCAAATTCTCGGTGCTAATGTATTTAAGTGCTGGTGTTTGTGCTGTCTCAGGAGCATGAGATAACCTTTGTTCATGTGTATAAAGTAGCTGTAATGTGAATAAAGTTAACATTTGTTCATTACGTAATTATCAAGAACACATTACGTAATTTATGAGTAAAAAAAATACCGCAAGAAAAGCCAAAGGTCCATTATATGCTTCTGTTCCATTCCAACTTGCCTTCGTTCTTTTGAGACAGAAAATTAAGTACTCACACCAATTCAAATTTTTGATTGATTTTTCATCTGGCACTCCTTTCAAGAACATTTGATTCACTGTTGAACTCTTTGTTACTTGCCCAAATATAGAGTTGTAAAGTACAAGGAAGTTCAACTTGAAAATCCAGTCTCCCCTTTTGCTTTGAAGTATTTTATTCTTCACATCTGTCAGTAAAATCTTGTTATGTTCAAACTGGGACTTCCATACAGTAAGTGTGTTAGATGAACCCTTCCTTGGTTTGTTCTTTTCATTTACTTTCTGGTTACCCATTGGGACACCAAGGACTTGTTGTACTTGAGAGGCTGTTACTTGAATGATGTGGTGTCCTATTTGCAACTCATCTCTTCTATCATCATAATTAACCAATAACCATCTCCCTAATCTTGTTGGCACTGTTTTAACGTTAATTGATGTAAAAGCTTCAAATCCCATTTCTTTAAGTGCTTTTTTCTGTGCACTTGATAAGCTTGCCATCGCCTCAGTCAAGTTATTAACAGTGTTCCTCACCTGTAGTTTTATATTTGAGTATAGAACAAACTGTTTTCTTGGTGGTGAATTTTGTGGGTGTTCTTGCGCATCAACAAAATCGTCGTCAACAACTGCGTCAAGAACTGCAGGCTTTTCTTGATAGTTCACTGCGTTATTATCAAAAGTTATAATTACGTAACAATGACATAATCATTTATAATTACGTAATAATGACAGAATAACTAGATTTCCCATTACCAAAATAACGTAACAAACACATAATGATCATATTCTATAGCCAGAATCATTACAAATCATTACCAAAATAACGTAACAAAGACATAATCATTTATAGTTCTATTTATAAAATTACGTAACACAGACATACTATTTGCATTACTAAAATAACATAATTACTACTAATTTTCATTTACCAAAATTGCGTAATAATGAAAGAATAACTAGATTTCCCATTACCAAAATAACGTAACAAACACATAATCATCATATTCTATAGCCAGAATCATTACAAATCATTACCAAAATAACGTAACAAAGACATAATCATTTATAGTTCTATTTATAAAATTACGTAACACAGACATACTATTTGCATTACTAAAATAACATAATTACTACTAATTTTCATTTACCAAAATTGCGTAATAATGACAGATAATTATATTTCCCATTACCAAAATAACGTAACAAACACATAATCATCATATTCTATAGCAAGAATCATTACAAATTTCATTACCAAAATAACGTAACAAAGACATAATCATTTATAGTTCTATTTATAAAATTACGTAACACAGACATACTATTTGCATTACTAAAATAACATAATCACTACTAATTTTCATTACAAAAATTGCGTAATAATGACAAAATCGTAATGTACCAAACAAAAATACGTAATATTTGTACCAAATAACTTAATGTAAAGTAATGTACCATTTTTGTTTGTGTTTGCTGGCCTGTCATGGTTTGCTTTACTTCTTCTCTCTGATTTGTCAGTTTTATCGGTCGTTTTCGGAATTTTGCTAGGGCCTGAAATTACAAATACGTATTTTAGTAAAATTTCACAAAGAATTAACAATAGTAATTAACGTAATACTTATTTACCTTCATCAATGTCGTTCTTTTCAGTCTCATACTCTGTTCCTCTCTTTCTTCCTGTAACATGCATAATGTAAGTTTATTATATAGTTTTCAATGTAAAATTTGGTACAGAATAACGTAATGTACTTACTTTCGTATACTTTTGAGTATTTCATGGTTAATCTTTCGTAGAAATGGAGTTTATTGATGATTTTAAGTAGGGTTTTCAGAGTTTATTGTGTAATTTTGGGGAGAAATTATGTGATTAATGAGAGAAGGAACGGTCTCTTATAATTTGATTGTAGAAAAATTGACGAAAATACCCTCATTAACTGTCTAATCTCTCACTTAATTACAAAACTGCCACCGCGTAACTTTTTATTAATGACGTAAGATTGTAGGTAGATCGACGGTTGGGATTACTTCGCAGGCTTCGCACGTTGGGATTACTTTGTAGGATAACCGCCCCCTATATATATATATATATATATATATATATATATATATAAATGTTACTAATATTTCAAAGCTACCAAGTGATGAGTGGAAAGCGATCACGAAAGGTTACAAAATGATTACTTCATAGAGGACCTAAAACAAAAAAAAATTGCCATGTCAATTGCGTGAGGTGTGAGTACATGCGCAGTCCTTATGCATCAAGAGGCTATAGATATAGGTTTAGTTATATATTCAATCGCATACAGATGTTAGTTATATCTAAATTTTCAGTAACTGATTATAGAAGCATGCGAGTGTGAGAAATAAAATAAATTATCATAGAAGTACCTTGTACCTCATGTGTGCCTTCACTTGTTGCCTCACGCCTCCTTAAGCTTTAAAAAAATAAGTAATGATGCTTAAATATTTCAAATTAGAGCAATTACAATCGGGGATGTCCTGTGGTAGTCATGCAACAAAAAGTGAATGTACACTCATAATACAACTGTGACACTTGGAAAACTCAAGTTAATATTTTTACAAACATATAAGTCTACCTTAGCAAAACATTTATATAACGCACTTAACTGGTTTAGGTGAGTCGGTTCGATGGTCGGGAAATTATAGGGAGTTGATTTACACTTACGTATTGTCCAGGGTCTAATAGTTCGGTGAATCATTGGGGGAAACACACATATACACGAGTCTTGAGTCCCGTTGTTGGTGGAAATACATGATTGGAATAGTTTATCAAGTATTGTATGTGCTATGAATGATTAACAACTTGTGAATGCATGTTTATTTGATTTGATGTGATAACATATGTTAAAATGACAAGATTGTGAGTCGAAGGATCGAATAACATATACAATGTTTTCATTACCAAGACAAAACAAGTTACATTTAGATGGTGGGTAAGCGGGCAACAAGCTGCGCCGCTATCCCCCTTTTGAATCGCAAAGCCTATCCTGCTAAACACAAATCCTTGGTTCTTAGGGCTCTGCGAGTTATAGTGGACCACCTTCTGCACTCATTTCAGGAACCGTACTGCCTCAGGGGCCAGAGATCCAAATGTGTCAAAAGCAAACGGCAAGAACACGTGTTGATTCTCTAAACAGGCTGCTCCGTGCTTAGCGACCTTCTTAGCTTCTGCCCTCAAAACTGCCTGCCCCGGTACAAAGCCGTTGTCGGCAAACCTACCAAGGGGGAAACCCCTGTCAGGTCAACACAAGCATGTTTGCCCCCAACCCATCCAAACACAAGAACATCCGTAGGGCGCAAGGTAAATCTCCCCCCCGCAGATCAGTCAGAAAATTGACCGAACAATATATATTCAAACTGAAAGAAAATACACCAGTAATTAATGCTAAATGTACTTATTTTTACTACTCTTAAACAACAAAAAAACTTACAAAAAAAATTCTTCAAAAATTAAGACATATTTATAGAAATAAAAACTCTTTAAAAAATCAATATTGTTTAAAATGTGTAATAACAATTTTTATTCACAACGTATTATGTTTTAAATTATTAGTATGAATATTAACATTACTTTTAATTATATGATGACGGAATGTTATCAAAGAATCTTGTTATATGGGAAAAGATAACGTACAAAGCGTCTTAACGTAAGAAGCGTAAGAAACTTTCTGAGCCATTGGATTTAGACGATGGCAAGATGGTAATTAACAAACCTAATCATACTTCAGTTAAGCTAGCCAGTGGTAAATTAGGGAAAAAACGCGTTTTAATTTTGAGAGATCGTAACAACAGAGATTAAAACAATCGATCGAAACGTAAAATCAAACAAAAAGTTTTCAACGATTAAACATTATTTCAAACCGATTAAATGTTAAGAATCATCACACAATCAAACACATTGAATTGGATCAAACGACAGAACATATTTGCAGAAACTTCAAAAAACACAGAGCATTACAATAGAATTTTTAAAATCAGTACAATACTATTCAAAAAACACAATCAACACATATAATATTCACATAAACATACGATTTTAATAAATATAATTTGAATTAAAGAAAAAAAATGGATTTGAAAAAGTTTCAGATTAAGAACAGTCACAAACAGTCAAACTCTGTGTGTTTAAACGCACCTTATAATTCTATTAGATTATAAGGTGCGTTTAAAAAAGGTAGTAACTAGTTATGAAAGACATACAACGGACGCACTCACTGCAATGTTTGGACGCATTCTTATAAATTCAGACGCACTCACTATAATGTTTGGACGCACTTGTATGAAAAAAAAATACAGATTATGTTTATTTATTAATTTATTATTCGTACAAGTAATGATTAAAAAATGCAAGTTGCATATTTTACATGATTATTTTATTGGTAAAAAACTAAAAAATCTTACTGTCTAATAACTATGATTTGATTGGTAATAAATTTAGTTAAATCTTGAAATTCAATATTCAACTACCACCTAATTAACTTTCTATTTTTAGTCTATAAAAACACTATCATGTAAACATACTGATTCAACTAAAAACACAAAAACAAAAATGGATGAAAACAACATAGATGCAATAACTGCAGGTCAAAACTGTGGTTATGGTTGATTGCATTTCAGAGGTGAGGGATGACCTCAACTCATCTTCTGCAGTTCTGGGTGCACAAAATGAGGTTCAGAGGTAGTATATGAAGAACCTGGACCTCATAGAGAAGCTGATGAAGGAGGAGAAGACACCATTCACAGATGCAGCTATTGAGCAAGTACATACTCAGGCATCTTTTGACAACCTCATCTGTCAGTCACTTAGCAACACACAGGCATGCATCCTGAATAACATGGAATCAAAACAAAAGGCAAGGGATGCAATTTTGGATGCCAAGTGATGGTGGTGGTTTTATGGTGGTTGTTTTATGGTGGTGGTTTTTGTAAATGCTTTTTTTATTTTTTTTGTGGTTTAAGTGGTTGTTTTTTTGGGTTTAGATGGTGGTGGTGATGGTAGTGGTGTAAATGTGGTGGTGGTAGTGGTGGTGGTAGTGGTGGTGGTAATGGTGATGGTGATGGTGTTAATGTAACTGTTTTTTATGTTTTTAATATTAATGATATAGACGCACTAATGATTGATTATGTTTGAACGCACTTGTTGTTTCATTTAAAGCACTTATGCTTAAAACAGACGCACCTTTACAAACTTTAAAAAAACTGATAACATGTACAAAGGTCAGACGCACTCAATTTAAATTCAGACGCACTCATTAAAAAAAGTAACATTTACAAGTCAGAACATCAGACATCTAAAGACATCTAAGACAACTCCTCATCATCATCAGAAACTTCTAATTCAATCTCTTCATTATCATCAATATCACCTTCCACATTATGATCATCTTGTTCACCTTGCGGCTGGGTTGAAGCACCCTCCTTCGCATGTTTTCGTCGATCATGGACACTCTCTCCGCATATGGCACATGTTCTCTTCCTTTTGCCGGATCGACTAATCTGCTTTTCCTTGCTGGACTTTATGCGCTTCTGCTTGCTACGGCTTTTGTTCTTGTTACCATTCGGAAGTCGAATAGTGGGTTCAGCATTTGATGGTTTCTCATAACCAAGAAGAGAAGCATACCTGTCATGCTTATTCTGATGACTAGGTCTCTTAAACCTGCCCTCATCAACCTTCTTAACCATCTCTTTGATTTTATCATTAACCAAAGTTAACTCGGATAAATCTGCAATTAGAGAGTTTGCAGGATATTCACCGCCCAAAACTATCTCCCGTGCATACTCCTGGCTTCTTTCATCTTGTCATCACCAAACTCTCATGTTTCAAATGAATACTTGATTTCATTTGGAACAAAATCTTTTGTCCACCTCCTCAGAATGTATCTTTTCGGGAATCTATAAACGTTAATCAACCTTAATACAAAAAAAAAATATGCCTACACAGCAACCCGTACTGCTCAAACCTCCTACATATACATAATGTAGTCACATCCTCAACACCATCAACAACTTCCTTTTTGAACAGAACCTGTAAAAAGGTAAAAAAACTAAATTGATGACTTTGGACGCACTCATGAATATGTTTAAACGCATTAATATTTAAAAAACCAAAAAACTATACTGATGATTCTTAGACGCACTCGTTAATAATTTAAACGCATTCATTATTAAAAAACAAAAAAATTATACCTCAAGAAAGCCTTGACCATGTGCTTGTGGATCATCAACATAAACCTTTAAAAAACCTTCTTCATCAGCCCTTTGCATATGAACACTTATAATCCTTCATAAGTGGCATATATTTCTTCTTGAATATCAAAGAAGATAGTCCGTGTAAATATTTTAGCAATCTCTTCCTCAATAGGGTTTGTAGTCCACATATCAGGAACTGTATGTCTTGAATCATGGTCATTCTTCCTATGATTAAATCTCTGAGCTTCAAGGGACGTTTCAAAGTGGTTGAAAAACTCAACAAGAGTCAACTGAGAATTTGCCACTTGGCAAAAAAAAATGATTCTCACTCTCAGATCTTTATGTTGTCCTCATTAAGCCAGACATAGGTTCATCCCGGTAAAAAGCAGGGATCCACATCGTTCTCAAGTCAAACATGTCCGACAACTAACTGTTCTCATTTAATTTGTAATCGACAATAAGTACACCCCACTCGAAATCAAAAGTCTCCGGACTGATGGAGTTTGTCCACACAATTGCACAAATTCTCCTTTTGAACTCATCATCACTGCATAATGCACTACCAACCTACAAAAACACACAAAAACATGGAAACAAACGCACTGAATTAGAAATTTGGACGCAGTCACATTAAAATACATAAAAGCTATCAAACACATTTATATATAAGTTTGGACGCACTCACTGCAATGTAACCAAATAAACACTATTTAAACGCACTCGTATAGAAACAGACGCACTCTTTAATTAAAATAAATAATTCATACAGACCTTATCAGAAACCTTCTTCATGATATGCCACATACACAGCCTGTGTCTGCTGTTTTGAAAAACCAACTGGATTGCATTTTTCATAGCAGGATCTGATCAGTCAACCACTTTGGGATGCTTTCCAAAACATTTGGAAAACTATTATAACAACCATGTATATGATTCAGTTGTCTCTGATGACAACAAAACCTGCCCCAAGTGTGACATTCCGACAGTGGTTATCAATTCTGGTAAATGGTACAAAAACCATCTTGTACCTTCAAAAACTAATTAAAAAAATAAATAAAAAAAAACTAAAAACATATAATAGTTGGATATTAAGCTTAAAAATTATAATTTAAAACATACTTGTTAGTGTTAAATGTTGCATCAAACGAAATCACATCTCCAAATTCCATATAATTCCTCTTGCATAAAGCATCAGCCCAAAATAAACCGATTAATGCATTCTTTTGATCCACAGAATACTCAAATTAAAAATCTGGCAGGAACTTCTTCTTACCTCTAAGCCTAGACACAATCATATCTGCATCATACTCACTAATGAAGCTGTTTAAGCCACCTTTAAAGTTCTTACATCAGTTGCAGTTGCACCAACATTCTCAAAACCTCCATACTTAGTCTTCATAATGTTAAAAGCTTTCACAGGACCCATGTTCAGTGAAGACAGCTCACATATCATCTCTTCTTGAGTATGTGCCAGCTTCCTATTTGCTGCTAGAAAATGAATGTCACTTTCATGTACAAAAGGATGCTTATGACCTTCCACAAAGCCGTAAACCTTGAATGTCTTTCCATCCTCAGAAGTTAGCCTAATATGTGCCAGACATCCAGTCCGGATAGACGGCTTTTTCCTTGACTTAGCATCTTTATTAGAACTCTCTGCACCTACTTTGAATGGCTTAAAACCCTCCTTATAGCATACAAAGTACTTAAGTCTTAGAACACCTTTTCGTACATCTGACGTACCCTTTCGAATAGAAAAAACCACTAGCCTTTGCATATTTGGCATAAACTCATATGGATGCTCAATACTAGGAAACTCCATGTTGACTACAGGTTTGAGAGAATCAGATACATCAGGGATATATGTGTTACTAGCTTGGTCATCAACAGGAACATCAGTTGCAACGCCTTCAAACAACAAACGCACTTAGTAAAACTTCAAACGCACTTTGTAAAATGATAGTTTGCAAAGCTCAGACGCACTCGTGATTAACATAGATGCACTCATATAGGATCAATATCAAAAATAGGTGTATTTAAACGCACTTATTATCTAATTTTAACTCACTTATATATGATCAATATCAAAAATAAATAGATACATTTTAAACATATTATTATATAACTTAAACGCACTTTATTATGATCAGTATTCAAAAAAAATTAAAATACCTTGCACTCTGAATTCGTTGATGAGGTTCAAATTATGAATATCAACATCCAGGTTAGTGTTTTCGATCAAGTCTGAATACACATAAAAACATCATGTTAACAAAAAAATTAAAAAACACAGCGTCGATGCTTTGACTAAAAAAACTAAGCATGATGATCACACCATGAAAAGCATTATAATCAGGCACAGGATTCGAATTCTCAGCATAAACTCCCTGCTCGTCAACATACAAGTTTAAATCTGATAAACAAAAACAAAAAACTAATGAAAAATTGATTAATTAACTATGAAGACACGTACTGAACATGATGAATTAATCGAGTTAACTGTAATCATGATGATCAAATTGAGATTGAATCGTAATTGGATTGAAACGTAATGTGTGTGATCGTCTGGTGTTTTAGAATTCAAATTCTGATTTGAAAAAATTGTTTACAAAAATAACGAACGAGATTAACGTAATCAGTTACGTGTAAAAAAGACTGTAATGCCCTTGGTTTTAACTGATATTAAGATTAATTATAGTTTGGTTAGGTTAACTGGGGTTTGGTTAATATGACACATGGCATCACCTGGTGGCTTCTTATGCTTCTCACGTTAATAAACTTTATATCGTATAAAAAATTTAAAAAAGAAAGAAAAAAGTAAATTACGAAAGAAAGATATTTTATAAAAAAGAAATCGAGTTACAATAATATATTTCTACCGTTACGGAATGTCATCAAAGAATCATGTTATATTATGTAAACAAAAAGAGTAATGGGTTTGTTTGTTTTTGTTCAGAAGCATTTCTGACATCTTTTGTCTGCGCCGTGCAGATGCGTGCAGATGTTTGGGGTCTGTGGATTGTTTGTTTTTTGGAAGACCTTTCACTAAAAAAGGTCTTCATGACCTCTTCTTGGTGCAAACTTGTTCCAAGGTCTTCTAAGGTTTTCTCCTCTTCTCTTCTCCTCACCCACCACCACCACCACCACTACCACCGTCCACCACCCACCCACCACCATCACCACGGTCCACACCACCACCACCCACCACCACGGTCCACCACCACCATCCACCACGGTCCACCGCCACCACGGTCCACCACCACCACCCACCCACCACCACCACCACCACGGTCCACCACCACCACCACCGTCCACCATCCACCACTACCGTCCACCACCACCACCCACCACCACCATCCACCACCACCCACCCCCACCACCACCACCGTCCACCGTCCACCACCGTCCACTACCACCACCACGGTCCACTACCACCATCCACCACCACCACCGTCCACCACCACCATCATCCACCACACCACCACGATCCACCACCACCACCAGGTCACCACCACCGTCTACCACCATACTACTATAAAAATCAGTTTATTTAAATTTCAGTTTATTTCAGCAACCTGCAGATGTTAAAAAACAAACAGTCTTTTTCTTGCAGACTGCAAACCTTTGATCCACCTCTTCTCCTGCAGATGTCTGCAGATGTGGTCCGCAGACTGCAGGACTTTTTTCTGCAGAAAAAACAAACAGCACCTAAATCTAAACATAACGATTCACGTCTTCAAACGACCGACGTTCAACCAATTCGTGTATAGAAAAATCATGTTGCAATAATTCCAGATGTATATTTTATAATAGGTTCATGGTTATAACCGCGATTTCTAATCCAACATCATTTCACGTCTTCAAATGACCGCTCGACGTATATGTAATCAACCATTTGACGTATACGCAAACTGCAGTTGAAATTTCAAGGAACCATGTTTGCTTTGACATGAAGTACTAGCCGACGGCCATTCGACTACGGTGTGGCTAAACTATACGGAGTGTGAGTATAGTCGGCGCGTATATGTATCATTGTGTAGAAGTGATATAGTAATTGTTTTAGATATATATTGGTATAGTAATCTGAATCGTGACTCATAATGTTGAAAAGTCACTATTCGGATCGATAAACACGCAAACATAGCCTGGTTCGTAGACGGAAGTTTGAGACACGACATAAACAAGCAACCAACACTAATTTTATTACAATACCAAAAGAGTTTACATCGTCTAAGGTCCCGGCCGGGAGGTCAGGCATGACCTCCCCTCTCATAATCTGGTCAAAACATCTTAAAAATTTACCGAGTACACATATGAAACTGCCTTTATAGGCATCCCCATTCGCCCAGTAACTATCAGGAAAATGGGTCTCATTCGTCACGTCTCTCCAGGAAAATGGAGCCATTCACTATATACTCATTAGGTGAATGTCACTTCTGATTCGTATATGCCGCTACAAATCGGTCCAATTTCACGTGTTTAGAGCGTTTACACAAACGGTATTCAGCTAAGATAGATTTTGTGAATATTTAACAAGGAAATAGTGATAATCAATCAGACAACTTGATCTTACTCTTGTCTCCACATGTTAACCTAAAGATAGTTTTGTGAATATTTAAAGTAGGGGTTAGGAAGACACATATTTTTAGAAGATCTGAGAGGAAGCAAGTAGGTAACATGTTTATAAATGTGTCGAGGTGATTGGGGACTTAGGATTGAGATCGATGTGTTAGTGGGTTTTAAAACTTAAATCTAAAACGCCAGTTGTTGGTAGTGGTCCACTCTTAAGATATTAAAGATAAGTTATTAATGTGGTCGAGGAATGATTTACTCTAATTATGATTAATTAAATGATGAAGTGCTTGTATTGCTATTAGTTGTTAATTTATCTTTTACATGAGAAAAACAAATGATGAAGACAGAGATATATATAAATATTTATTTGAGAACAAATAACAAAAAAGTTATAGAAAACTATATAATTCAATTGTGTATAAAGCATAGAAAATAAGGGCATGTCCAAATGGATAAAGTAAAGTCTTATTTGAAGATTATGGGTTTCTAGCTTTTAGTTTATTACATGAATTGTTTAGGTGTATTGCGAGTTACTTTATTTAATTATGTAAGAGTTGGATAAGATTATGTAATTGATTGTTTAGTGTAATTATAATAGAGTAAAAGTAATTACTAATTAGTTTATTATACCATGTTCGTCAAAAGAAAGAGTTCGAGACGGCCGGTGGCTCCAAAAATCCAGTGTTTTCTTTCATCCGGTTTTTTTACAACATTCAAGCACCAGTTATAATGATTAGTTATTACTTCTGGAACATAAGTATAAAATTATTCCTGAATTCTGGAACATAGGGTCATGTTGTTTAGGATTGCGTTTTGAATGGATTTTTAGATTATTACGTTTTGAAAACGTATATAATCAGTTTTTAGTGTTTGGGGTTGAGTTTTGAAATAGATTTTTAGGTTAACAAAACGCAATAATCTAAAAAACAGTTTCACCCCTGCTTTTTCAAAAACGCATAATCTGCTTTGAAAAATGAATCCCAAACACCCATACTCTTACACCCTCAAAATTATTTGCACACCCACCTATGCGCCGCGTATAGGGCTATACGAGGTGTACAGGTGGATGCACAAACTCTCACACGTCATTAATGCCTATCAGTCATGAGTCTTATCAAAACTATACGCCATGTATAGGCTCACATCCGCCGTATAGGTCTGGCAAGCGAGGTACAAGGGGGTACAATATTGTCATTCTCAGACCTCATATACTTGCGTATGACCTTAAATGCGTCGTATGAGGGGAGAGGATGTACAAATAAAAGTTGGAGTGTGCTATACATGGAGTCTATACAATATTTGATATTTTTATAACATAAATGATTATAATCAATCATCAGATATCCTGTCGGTGTTTCAGTTTGAATCTACAGCTAGCTACGAAATGCATAAATTACTGAAAGCTCACCCAGCTTTGATGACCAGTCTTGGGACAAAAAAGTAAAATACATGTAACTGCATGTGTTAATATATTAACTGTAAGTTTATTTAAAATATAATAACAGATAACATTGCATTGCATATAGTTAGACCAGGTGTAGTGGGACGTTATTTGGGTTTAAAATTGAAAAAATAGCGCCCAAACACCGCTACAGGGGGCTTTATGGCGCTATTTTACTTTAAAATTGAAAAAAAAGGGTGTTTGGCGCTATTGTTGTAACGCCATATATGTTTTGTTTTGTGTGCAAATTTTTCCACCAATGAGAGTGGAGGGAGGGGCGCTACCCCTCTTTGTTCCACTACACCACACTCTAATAGAGACACACTTAGGCTATATGGTGTGCCCCCCTTTCCCCAACTCCCCCAAGCGCCACGTCATTTCCCCTTTCTCCTCCCCAAAGTTTGGATATGGTATTCCCTTCTTCCCCCTTCTTTTTTATTATAAAGTTTGATTTAAAAAAAAAAATAATAAAAAATAAATAACCAATCAGATCATCCGGTGGCCTCGGTGCTTTTTCCACTATTTCCCCGAAAAAATTTACGGGGGGGGGGGGGGGGGGGGGGGGCGGTGTTCCCCGGACGCCAACTCAGCTCCCGGATGATCTCCCCGGGAGCACAC
>JAUTDX010003161.1:0-41253 GCA_030844895.1 Ambrosia x helenae | reverse complement strand
TTAGTTTCATTTCAGAGCCTCAAAACAAGAAGATAAGAGACCAACACCTCCTATGATTATCATTTCAAGGACTTCAAATCAGCATTCAAATAAAGAGAATATGACCCCCAATACTTCAGATTGTGTAAAAAGATATAGATCTAATATAGAATAACAACACAAACTGGAATAATCAACAATAACAATAATGAACACAATCCAATAGCGACAAACGGTGACAAAATCTTATTGATTATCCAAACCAGAAAAACTCCCCCCAATCCCTGTAAACTCACAAATATGAGTTTACTTATTAGACAGTATAATACTGTCAATAATCAGCTGATAATAATCAGCTGATGATAAAGAGTACAAAGAAAGAATAAGAAGATTACAGAGATAAACGACGAGGACGATGATACAAACCCTAATCGCCCAAACTAACTGAAACGAATACAGAGAGGAGATAATGATCTCGAAACCCTAATCTGGGTTATATATCAGCTCACATACAATGTTACAATAATAGCCCTTAATCCTTTAAAGCAAGTCCATCTTCAGTCCTTTAACTTCGTACAATGACTCCGTAACCTTCAAGTTTATATTTCTCTACAAAACAACACTAAACTAATATCAAAGTATATGTAATTGTGAAACATATCAAACAACTTATTAACGTGTGATATTTCAACATCCCCCCTTTGTTTGATGGTTGAACATATCTAACAAATTTAACTTTTCACAAAACAAACCATGTTGACTAACATTCAGACCTTTTGTAAAAATGTCAGCAACTTGTGACTCAGAATCAACCTTTACAGTTTCCACAAAACCACTGGCCACTTTTTCTCTTAAAAAATGTAAATCTATTTCAAAATGTTTACACTTTTCATGAAACACAGGATTGGCTGCAATTGAAATAGCAGCCTTACTATCTGAATACAACTTCACAGGAAGTTCACACTGAACATTTAATTCTTTCAACAGGTTAACAACCCAAACCAATTCACAGGTAGCAGAACACATAGCACGATATTCTGCCTCTGCAGTTGATCTAGAAACTGTACTTTGTTTCTTACTTTTCCATGCTATTAAGCATTCTCCTAAATAAACACAATAACCTGTTACAGATTTTCTTGTTTCTAAGCATTTAGCCCAGTCTGAATCAGCATAAGCAGCCAAAGAAAAATTGTTTCCTTTTTATAGAAAACACCTTTTCCTGGTGATTGCTTTAGGTACCTAAGTAACCTAAGAGCAATCTTCATATGCAATTCAGTGGGTTTATGCATATATTGGCTTAAGAACTGAACTGCATAACTGATATCAGGTCTTGTAATGGATAAGTAAATCAATTTTCCTATTAATTTCTGATAACCAGTGATGTTATCAAGAAACTTAGAACTTTTTGAAGTTTTATTAGTAACAATAAAACTTTGTTCAATAGGAGTATTGATTGGCTTACACCCAAGATATCCAAACTCATTCAGAAGTTCTAAACATATTTTCGTTGGGATAAACAATGTTTTTCCCACTATACAAAACTTCTATACCAAGAAAATATTTTAGAACTCCTAAATCCTTTATTTGAAAGTTTTTACTAAGAAACAGTTTAATCTCATTAATTTCAGAAATATTATCTCCAGTGACAATTATATCATCTACATAAACTAAGAGAACAATAAATGACTTATTGTTAGATCTAACAAACATAGAATGATCACAAACAACTCTGAACAAAACCAATACTTAGAAGAACATTTGTCAGTTTCTCATTCCACTTCCTGGGGGCTTGTTTAAGTCCATAAAGAGACTTAACAAGTTTACATACCTTACCATCATTTTCAGTAAAGTATCCCTCTGGAAGTGTCATGTACACATCCTCTGTAATGGAACCATAGAGGAAAGCATTATTGATGTCCAGCTGATAAAGAGTCCAACCTCTTTCAACAGCTAAACTAATAACTGTTCTTACAGTTATCATCTTGACTACTGGAGAAAAGGTTTCTCCAAAGTCAATTCCCTCTCTTTGATTATAGCCTTTGGCAACTAGCCTGGCTTTATATCTCTCAACCTCTCCACTGGCTTTATATTTAATCTTAAAAACCCACTTACACCCTATGGGTTTCCTTCCAGCAGGTAACTCTACTATTTCCCAAGTTTTATTCCTATTGAGGGCTTCCATTTCAGCATTCATTGCCTCAATCCACCTAGGATCATTGGATGCCTCTCTATAGGTACTTGGTTCTATAGTTTTATTTAAAACAGACACTAAAGACATGTTCTCAAAAGATAAATGAGAGTAGTTAACCACTTTCTCTACTCCATATTTTACTTTCCCTTCTACTACAAACTCATCAAATTTTTTAGGAAAATTAGTAGGTCTAGAACTTTTTCTAACACTAACACTACCCTCAGATGGGTTGGTCTCATCATGTGGGAGACCTGTGGTATCTGCCCTGCCTAGACCCTCACCTCTACTACCACTCTGCTGATTATCACTTCTTGGATCAACATTAGATTGACCCATTTGACTTGACTGACCAACAGACTCTATCCTGGCAGCTGTGGGAGTGGTAGGCTGCTGACACTCACTAGTACTCCCATGAGAACCATTATTATCCCCCCTTTCATCATTGGGAGTATTATTTTGCTCATCAAAAACCTTTTCAGTTGACTGTTCCTCAAAACAGTCAAAGAAATTTAAATTTGTAACACCATTTAATTCAAAAATATGTTTACTTTTAAAAGACTCAGATTTAAAAGGGAAAACTTCTTCATAAAATTTGACATCTCTAGAATAAAATTCTTGACATTCATCAAGACTCCATAACTTGTAACCCTTTTTTACATTACTATACCCTATTAATACACACTTACCAGCCCTACTGGATAACTTGTCATGATTATCTAAGACTGTATTGAAACACAAACAACCAAAAGTTTTAAGATGAGCTAAAGGGGGTTTAAAACCAAACATTTTTTCAAAGGGACTTTTTCCTAGAAGCACAGAAGATGGTAACCTGTTTATCAAGTAGACTGCAGTTAATAAACTATCTGCCCAAAACTTTAGTGGTAAGCCACCCTGAAACATCAAAGCTCTAGCCATGTTCATCAAATGTCTATGTTTCCTTTCTACTACCCCATTCTGTTGTGGGGTATAGGAACAAGACGTTTGATGAATGATTCCTTTCTCATTACAAAACATTTTCATTTGATTATTTATAAATTCTGTACCGTTATCACTTCTAAACATTTTTATTCTTTTCTTAAACTGTGTTTGTACCATTTCATAAAAATATTTTAAGTTTTCAAAAACTTCAAACTTTCCTTTTAATAAGTAGCACCACACAGCTCTTGAAAAATCATCAACAACAGTAAGAAAATATTTATAACCTTCTCTACTAGTTATTTTATAGGGTCCCCAAACATCTAAGTGTATTAAATCACCTACTGCTTTACTTTTATGCTCACTTAGTGGAATGGAACTCTAACTTGTTTAGCCCTATGACAGATTTCACAAGGCTCACTTTCACAGGAATCAATTTCAAGAGAGTTTTTCAGAATGGCTAGAACCTGATCAGAAGGGTGACCTAACCTACTATGCCACAAATTTCTTTGATTAACACTATTAAAACACAGATTCACATTATTACCACTTTTTCCTACAAAGTATAGGCCATTATCCTGCCTACCAGTCACCAGGACTCTCCTTGACTTCAAATCCTGAATAGAACAAGTACTTTCATCAAAAACAACAGATAATTTGTTGTCTTTGGCCAACTTATGTACTGAAATTAAGTTGACTGAGTAATCAGGAACATAAAAAACATCAAGAAGAACAACTCCATTTACAAGTTTAATGTCTCCAATTTTTGTGACCTTAGCACTTGTTCCATTAGGATGACAAACTTTAATATCTAGTTCAGACACATCTATACAATTGATCATATCTCTGTCAGTGTTAACCATGTGTTGGTTAGCACCTGAGTCTATGATCCATTTGTATAACAGATCTAAGAAAGTTGCAGTTGCACAACTTATATAACTAGAACAACTAAAATGATTTCCAGCCACATTACCTCCCATGTTGGAGATCTGTGGTGGATCACATCCTGCCTTGTCACTGACCAGACTCAACAGCTTTGATATCTGTTCAGAGGTAAAAGGAAGAACAGCAGTACTAGCAGATAAACCAGTTTTATTAGACAAATTAGAACTGGCATTTTGTCCTGCTGGTCCTTTCTTATAACTAGCAGGATAACCAACAAGTTCAAAACACCTATCCTTAGTATGACCCAACTTATTACAATGAGAACATTTCAAGTTAGGGTTAGGTCCTCTTCCAGTCTTTTTTCTATCAAAGGTTTGATTAGCTTTAGACACAAATCCAACATTTTGAGAATGAGATTTACTAGACCCACTAGAACTCCTATGAGACTCCTCCCTAGACACAATAGCATAGGCACTTTTTATGGTAGGTAAAGGATCCCTAGTTAACAGATTAGTTCTAACAGGTTGATAAACATCATCTAATCCCATTAAAAATTGCATCAATTTTATCAAACAACTATGATCATTAAACTCCCTAGCAGCCTGGCAAGTACAGGCTGGTAACTGTACTATAGCATCAAACTGTTTCCACATAGTATTCAGTTTGTGATAGTACTCTGAAACTGAACTTCCATTTTGAGTCAATGAGTTAATTTTTTTAAAGAGATCAAAGACCACTGACCCGTCTACTTTGTCATAGGTTTCCTTTAAATCAGACCAGACTTCAGAAGCTAACTTTGAAAAAACTTGACCTAGGTATAGTTCTTCTGAAACAGAGTTTAGTAACCAAGACAGTACAACTGAGTTGCATCTGTCCCACTGTTTCCCTAAGACTTCATTATCCTCAGGTCTAGTAAATTCATTAGTTATAAAACCACTTTTATTTTTAGCATCCAAAGCCAGTTTCATAGCACTAGCCCAAACTGAATAGTTCTCTGTTCCTTTAAGTTTAATGTTTACTATGGTCAGACTACTAGAATCAGATGGGTGAAGATATAGAGGGTCACCTATGTCCAATTTACTTATCAAAGTTTCATTCACATTGACATTATTAGGATCAGGCACAATAGGACCTTGATTATCACCCATGATAAACACTCAATACAAGTAGATCACACAAGAACACATAGCAATGAACAACAACTAACACAATACAGATTAGCAGAATCTAATCAGAAGAAGAAAAGAAGAAATCACAAGATAACCCTAAGAGGTCGAAGCTGTGTCAGGGGTCAGATAGTGGGTTCATCACTCATTGGTGCCCACCCAGATCTTAACACAGGAGACCTTTATTAACTATTTATAATATGTAATACAATATGTATAAGGAAGACAGTAAAGCAAATACAAGCAGATATTAAACAAACAGAAACAGATATGCAACAGATATCAACCAAACAGATATCAAACAAACAGAAACAGATAAGACACCAAGTAGTTGGCACAATTCGGTCCTCCTAACCCGGGCCTTTGCCCTAGACTCAACAATAAGAAATACCAAGAAGGAGTGGAACAATCTCACCAAATAACTCGTAGCCTGTAACCTTCTCTTAGGGTTACACGACCAGAGAGCAATCAGCAACAATAGCCTCCACCAAATTCCAAGCAATAGCCAACCACAGATTGACCAAGAATACTGAGCCTAAAGATAAACCAGATCCAAGAACAGAACAAACAAATAATAGACAATAGACAAGATCTATTTGTTAAGACCAGATCTATTATCAATAGAAATAAGACCAGATCTATATATCAAGATCAGATCTATTAAAGACAAGACAAGAACAAAACCAAAAAACCTAGATCTGTTATTATTTATAACAGATCCAAGTAGATATGAATCAGATCTATTATTTAGATCAGATCCAATACTCAGACAGCGGAAAATAAGAACCAGAATCACAAGATCAAGAGCCTTAGCTCTGATACCATGTAAAAAGATATAGATCTAATATAGAATAACAACACAAACTGGAATAATCAACAATAACAATAATGAACACAATCCAATAGCGACAAAACGGTGACAAAATCTTTATTGATTATCCAAACCAGAAAACTCCCCCCAATCCCTGTAAACTCACAAATATGAGTTTACTTATTAGACAGTATAATACTGTCAATAATCAGCTGATAATAATCAGCTGATGATAAAAAGTACAAAGGAAAGATAAGAAGATTACAGAGATAAACGACGAGGACGATGATACAAACCCTAATCGCCCAAACTAACTGAAACGAATACAGAGAGGAGATAATGATCTCGAAACCCTAATCTGGGTATATATATCAGCTCACAAACAATGTTACAATAATAGCCCTTAATCCTTCAAAGCAAGTCCATCTTCAGTCCTTTAACTTCGTACAATGACTCCGGTAACCTTCAAGTTTATATTCTCTACAAAACAACACTTAAACTAATATCAAAGTAAAAGCAATTGTGAAACATATCAAACAACTTATTAACGTGTGATATTTCAACAATCATTTCAAGATCGTCAGAATCTCCGAAAAAGCTATAGTTTCCAACACAATGGTTATTTACAGAGGGACCATTATCAAGGAAAGAGGCAGGAGTTGTGCAGACTCTATGCACAAGGTAGGTGCCACTACGGATCAAACTGCAAATATCTGCACTGATGTCCAACCTTTTATTTACCTGTTGTTTTCTCTTGTTGAAGGCAAAAATAAATGGACCTTTCAATTCAAATTTTGATTTTGTGTGACTGATGGCCATCTACAATTTGCTCAAAGATTGATTTCACAATTAGTCTAACAACATATCAAACATAGTGAATCACAGCTAGCGTTGCTAAAAAAACTCACGTATCTTGTTTTTGGTGTTGTGTCGTATTTTTTGTTCTTGAGACGAGCAATTGAGACACCATGATTGTTGGTGAGTCACGTATACTAGAATTATGAAGTGAAGAACCATCATATATATGTACGTAGAGTGTGTGAGTTGCATAATGTATATATGAGTAAGAAAGTATGGAAAGATCAACTCTCTTATAGTGAAAAGTCGGAGAAGAGAGAAAAGTAACGTAGGTTCAAATTGTTGTAAGTGTAAGATTAGGTGCTCTTTAGGCGTAAAATATTGTTCTTCAAGAAAAAAGTTCCTTTTTATACAATTGGAAAATGGGCCAAACCTTATTGTGCTTAACTTGTGTAGTCGGATTTCAAAACCAAATAGATTTGAGTATGTATATAGACGATTATTGACTAAAACCATAGCTGTACGCTAAGAACCGGTTTAGATTAGACAAAAAAAACTGTAGCTTAGGAACCGATTTGATGGTTTAGAACCTGTGGTTTTGATTAGGAACCGCCTGTGGAATACCTGGATATATAAGTGTTGCTGACGTGGTAAAAGAAAAAATATGAACAATATATACAACATTGTGGGTGGTCGGCTTCACATGGAGCTGCAATGGGAAAGTTCAGCATTGCTAGTGAAAACAAAGTCGAAAGCGTCACAGCTAGTGAGTTCATTATACAATCTAGCTATTTCATAGTGGGTCAAGCCAAAGGTGACAAAATCTGAATATGGGCCTAATTACTTGATAGAGAAATTAGGTCTTCGAAATACTTGAATGTTATCTCTTTATTTTGTAAACGAAAACCGTAGTGACTACTGATTGGATTGGATTGAAATTGTTGGAAAAATGAGCCAAAATCATAAGTCAACAGTGAAAGTCAACTGTCAAACATATGCTCCCTAAAAAAGAACAATAAGGTTCATGCACATGCATAGAGTAAAATGAGGTTCAATAAACGAAAGAATAAAAAAAAGAGAACATGAAATAATTCTTTATCCTGCTGACTCTCCATCTATATATGTTGCGTCCATCTTGTGTACCAACGTCATCTGGTATTGTATAAATGTATTAAACAACCCATAAAAACAAAATGTGATAAGAGATCAACAAGAAAATTTTACTAACCTTATTTCTGTCATGATTCACATCATCAAAATTGAAATCATCATGTTCAAAATCTATAACACCGTACGTGGGTATTTTTTTTTTTAAAAAATCTTGATGTTTTGAATATTAATGTACTGTGAAACAAATTAATTCTATTTTTAAAACCTAGGGTTTTTTTTAAAAGATTGGAACATGATGATGCTTACGTGGGTATAAGGGTATTAATTGGAACATCAAGATCTTGAATAAGATAACATGCATGCAAATTACAAGCCCAGTAACATTAAACCGAAACTGACATAATATGTAAGATCAAATGGCCAAGAAGATTGGAACATGATCATGCATGTGGGTATTGTTGAAAACATCAAAATCTTGATGATTTGAATAACATAATAACAGTACTTCTGAATAAGGTTTGTGTCATTTTTTTTTAAGTTGCGTTTTAGTTACTACGTGGGTATTGTTGGAAACATCATGATCAAGATGTTGATATGTTAGAAAAACATAAGAAATTCAAGAACAAGTAATGCATACGTAAAACTATAAGTTAAAAGCCAGTTTGTTGTTTGTTTGTTTAACGGCATAAAAATTACCCAGATATTACATGTTGTGAATGTGTAATTAGTTGAAAAAGAGAAGATGACTTGGAGGATGATTCTCTAAAGAGATATGCTGAGTTGGAACTTGAAGGGACAAATTAAGGTGGTAGCTTGTCTTTAAAAACACATGTCCCATGAAAAGTAGACTGTTGAGCCCACATTCAAAAACCCGGATTCTGTTATTATTATTATTATTATTTGAGAAAAATATAAATATCTTCGTCTTGATTTACTCTTTCAAATCCGTGAATAATCGCTTAGAATTGTGAGTTTCAGCAAACGACGTTAGTGTGAGTTAATGGGCAGTGTCTTGAGAGCAAAATGTCTGAAAGGTGGGACTAGTGAGAAGAATAAACTCAGGTGGGATTATTATCAGCCAACTACAAAAATTTTGCTAATTTGAATGAATGAATCTTCTCGAATAGAAGATACTTATACACATGCTTATCTTAGTCAGTGAGAAGGATAAGCCCACAAATATATAGGAGCTGGACAAGGCCCATAACTCATTAAGTCAGCAACACCTTCAGCCCATTAAGTCAGCTATAGTCCAAGACAGCTACAAGCCCACTAAGACACTGCTACTAGCCCAATCAGCTACAAGCCCAAATAATCAACAGCCAGCCCACTTATCATCCAAACATCTCTCAAGCATAATATGATCAATATAAAACAGAGAACACAAAATTAGCGTATATTATGATAAGTAAAAGAATTGAAATGGAAAGCATATGCATATGAAATTTAACACGGTCTACGCCTTGATTGTGAGAAATCTAATTAAAGTTTAGAGTAAATGGCCAAATTCGTCCATGAGGTTTGGTTAATATTGCTAGATCCATCCAAAATAAGAATTTTTGACACCTAAGCCACTAAGGTTTGAAATTTAGTGCTAAATCCGTCCAATTTACAAACTATGTTAAATATTAACGTTAAATCAGGGCATTTTGGTCATTTCCTATTTCTTAATTGCAAATTCGTCCCTGAGGTTTGTTCCAAATTGCTAGATCAGTCCAAAATGAGAATTTGTAATGAGTGAAATGGGGAACATTTTCCATTAAAAAAAGAGAGTAAAGTAAGGAAGCATAATATAGCGTTGCGACATTCTTATTTCTATCTGTGTTTTGATCTACAAGGGCGAAGGTTGTTTCGGGCCAGGGTGGCCCTGCCCCCCCCCCCCACCCCTGTTTTTTGGCGCAGTAGTGGAATTTTGCGATTTTCGTAGGTAAATTGCATCCGGGTTGAGTCCGCCCCCGCCGATTTTCCACTACCGATCAAAAAAATTTGAGTCCGGCCCCCGCCGATTCCAAACCCAAGCTTCGCCACTGTCGATCTATGTTTTATTTAAAATTGATTTTTGCACGATAATTTACATTCATCTAACAGTAGCTATAAAGCAATGACACATGGGTTTAAGTTAAGGTTACCCTTTTACATAAGTTTTGGATATTATCTACTTACAACAAATCATAGTTCCACAAATAAGGTCCCTCCAAACTTGACTCCTATATATTCCAACATTGAAGCTACAACAGATGTAAAACATTTTAATGCACTTTCAAGAACATTACTCGATTACACACAGGTACAAAAACACAAGACAAATTTAACACGATAAAATGTACTCGTAACAAAGACATAAACAACTTATACCGCACATTTAGAACCACAGTTCTCAACCTTGTCGTCGATCCAAGCTTTCATATCTGCCAACACACGATCCGAAGCCTCATCGGGTTCCCCACTGATCAACGAGTGACCCATTCCTTCATACAGCTTCAACACCTTGTCCTCCTTCGCGTTGCAGCCTTCTCGTACAACATCTCCGACCCACTTTGGCATGCCATTGGGTCAGCTGTTCCGTGGGCAACTAAAAAGTAAAAACGGCACCTTAACCTTCTCAAAGTTATTCTGCACGTAGTTTGTCGCCCTTGCGACCTCCCTCATTGTCCCCACCCTTGGCTTTCCGGTTAAACGGAGTTGCCCGGAGAATGAACTCCGGAAGGTCGAAACTTGGTTTCTTCATATCCCTTCCTGGTGGCGGTGCCATCCGAGGCAGAGGCATCACTGCCCACGTGTCGGCAAGTCCAAACAGTAGGCCATACAATGTCAAGTGTAGCTACAATTGATAAACATACATAGTTATAACTGTCAAACAAAGAGAATAACTAGTTTGTTACAAATTCTCATTTTGACTGATCTAGCAATTTGGAACAAACCTCAGGGACGAATTTGCAATTAAGAAATAGGAAATGACTAAAATGCCCCTGATTTAACGTTAATATTTAACAGAGTTTGCAAATTGGACGGATTTAGCACTAAATTTCAAACATTAGTGGTTCAGGTGTCAAAAATTCTTATTTTGGATGGATCTAGCAATATTAACCAAACCTCAGGGACGAGTTTGGCCATTTACTCTAAAGTTTAACAAACTCTTAAAATCAACTAACTAATGTCTGCAATCTTGAAGGTTAGAGGTATAAACTCATAGCTCACAAACTTTAATTATGGTTATTGCTTAAAACCGAATCGAACCGTCCCGTGCGCACCCTTAAAATCACTAATCCATGTGTTGTGTTCTCGGCCGTATCGCGCGGATACCATGAAACAAATTTAAATAAACCAAAAAAAACCAATCCTGCAAGCTCAAAGCGAGGTCGGTACTACTCACAACAAGGGCGGATCCAGCTTACAACCAGGGGGTGCGGACGTTGCGGGTCAACTTCGCGCGCGTAGTGGAAAATTAGTGGAAAATTTTGTTTTTTTTTTTTTTACGAAAATTGAAAAATGTTGCTACTAAAATGAAAAAAATGAAAAACGTTACTACTGAAAAATGTTTCTAGATCCGTCACTGACTCACACGTGGCATCCCTTAAAGCACTTTACATTCACTTTAGTTTTTAATACATAGGGGAAACATATAGGAGAACCTTTTTTTAGATTTTGAAATAGAAATAAAAAACCAATGTAAATTGTTAATATTTTAGTTGGCTAAAAGTTTATACGATTTTCATTTTTTTTAAGTTTAGGGTCATATTGGGGTAAGAATTGTTGAAAAATATAGATCTATACCAAACTATCAATAATAACAAACAACCAAACCATAACAAAGATAATAGCGACAAAAACAGGTGACAAAATCTTATTAAACCAACCCAAAAGAATTTCCCCCCAAATACCCAAGGATTCAACTAAACGAAGAATCCAGAAAGAAGATACAAAGTCTAGCTATGACAACTGATGATTTAGATCAGTTGTCACAACTGTAAAACAATAACAAATACAGACTTACAGTGATTAACCCTAATCACTGAGAGAGACGACGATACAGACCTATTACAGAGAGAAAAAGAAACAATAAAAGAAAAATACAAGACAATGAAATAATACAACGAGTTAAAGAGATTATATATCAGCATCTCGAAGTTTCCAGCTGTGAATAATCCAACGGTCCAGATCAGCTTAATCCAAAGATCAGAAACACTCTCGAGATAACAATCCGGATCACAACCCAATGGACTTATTTCCTGTGTTATAACAAACCCAACAATAATAAAACCCAACAACTTCTCAACAGTGGGCTTAGACATTATTAGCCCAACTATATTATAACCCAATAGGATTGAATTACATTTATATTTTTAACATCCCCCCTTAATTCAATCCTTTCTTGAACTCATCTTTAAGTCCAAGTTTATCACACAGCTCATCATGTTTTGACCCATTAAGACCCTTGGTTAACAAATCTGCTATTTGATCATTTGAATCAACTTTAACAGTTTGTATAACACCATTACTGATTTTCTCTCTTATGAAATGCAAATCAATCTCAAAGTGTTTCGTTCTTTCATGAAAAACAGGGTTAGCTGCAATTGAGATTGCAGCTTTACTATCACAATTTAAACAGACAGGAAGTTTACAATCAATCTGTAATTCCTTAAGTATATTCAAAATCCACATAACCTCACATGTTGCAGAGCACATAGCTCTGTACTCAGCCTCTGCAGAAGATCTTGAAACTGTGTTTTGTTTCTTGCTCTTCCAAGAGACTAAGGATTCTCCTAAGAAAATACAGTACCCAGTAACAGATTTCCTTGTTACAAGGCACTTAGCCCAGTCTGAGTCAACATAAGCAGTTAACTCAAACCTATCAGATTTTTTAAAACACAACCCTTTTCCTGGTGACAGTTTTAAGTATCTAAGTAACCTAAGTGCCATTTTCAAATGACCATGGGTTGGTTTATGCATGAATTGACTCAAAAATTGAACTGCATAACTAATATCTGGTCTAGTAATAGACAAGTATATCAGTTTGCCAATCAACTTCTGATAACCAGTTATGTTATCAAGAACTTGTTCATTTTTACTATTTTTGTTTGAAACTATATAACTCAACTCAATAGGAGTAGTTACAGGTTTACAACCTAAATAGCCAAACTCACTTAATAGTTCTAGACAGTACTTCCTCTGGGATAAACACACCCCAGATTCAGTATATAAAACCTCAATACCTAGAAAATATCTAAGTTTTCCTAAATCTTTGATTTGAAAATTTGAACTTAGAAAACTTTTTATTTTTTCTATTTCACTAACATTGTTCCCAGTAATAACAATGTCATCAACATATACAAGAAGTATAATAAACACATCATTTTTTGATTTTATAAACAATGAATGATCACACACACTTTGAACAAAACCAAATTTCATTAAAACATTGGTTAACTTTTCATTCCATTTTCTTGGTGCTTGTTTCAGTCCATAAAGGGACTTAACAAGTTTACATACTCTATTATCATTAACAGAACTATAACCCTCAGGAGGAACCATATAAACATCCTCTGTTATAGATCCATATAAAAATGCATTGTTAATATCCAATTGAAACAAAGACCAACTGTTTTGTACTGCAAGACTCAATACACATCTAACAGTCACCATTTTAACCACAGGAGAAAAGGTTTCTCCAAAATCTAACCCCTCCCTTTGGTTATAACCTTTGGCAACCAGTCTTGCCTTATACCTCTCTATCTCTCCATTAGCTTTATACTTAACCTTATAGACCCACTTACAACCTATAGGTTTTCTACCCTTAGGTAATTCTGTTAATTCCCAAGTGTTATTTCTATATAGTGCTTCCATTTCTTGATTCATAGCTTCAACCCATTTTGGGTCTTTTGAAGCTTCTGAATAAGAAGTGGGTTCAAGAGTTTTATTAAGACTAGTAACAAAACAGTAATTTTCAGCAGACAAACAAGAATAGTTAACTACTCTTTCCACCCCATACTTGACTTTTCCCTCAACAATATAATCCTCAAATTTCCTAGGAACATTAGACACTCTACTAGATCTCCTAATAGAAGTTCCCTCAGGTGGGTCAGTCTCTTCATTTGGAGAATCAACATCATTGCCTACCCTGCCAGGAGTCCTGCAACCTGGACTGCCAGGCTGCTGACCATGGTCTACCCCCCCTGCAGTCCTGGGAGGATATCCTGGCTGCAGACTAGTTGACTCATCCTGAGAACTAGTGATTCCCCCTTCATCATTGGGAATTTGTTGTTCAGTCACACAACCACTTTCGGACATTTCAAACAGATCAAAGAAATTTAAATTTGTTAAACCATTATTATTATTAAGAATGTTAAAACTGTTTTCAGTATTTTGTTTAAAAGGGAAAACTTCTTCATAAAACCTGACATCCCTAGAATAGTCAACCTTTTTTGATTCCAAACACCATAATTTGTACCCCTTTTTAAAATTTGAGTATCCTATTAGAACACATTTTTCAGCCCTAGAAGACAGTTTATCACTATTATTTAAGATGGTGTTAAAGCAAAGACAACCAAAAGTTTTTATGTGACTGAGAGTGGGGGGGAACCCATACATAACTTCATATGGACTCTTACCTAACAGAACAGATGAGGGAATCCTGTTAATCAAGTATGTAGCAGTTAGAATACATTCATCCCAAAACCTAAGTGGTAAACCACTCTGAAATAACAAAGCTCTAGCTGTGTTTAGTAAGTGTCTATGCTTTCTCTCAGCAATTCCATTTTGCTGAGGAGTATAGGCACAAGATGTTTGATGTATAATACCTTTTGAATTACAAAAAAACTCCATTTGTTTATTCACAAATTCAGTACCATTGTCACTTCTAAGGATCTTTATTTGTGACTTAAACTGAGTTTTTATTAATTCATAAAAGACTAATATATTTTCAAAAACTTCAGTTTTACTTTTTAACATATAACACCAAACTGATCTTGAAAAATCATCAACAACTGTTAAAAAATATGTGTACCCTTCTCTACTAGTGACTCTATAGGGTCCCCACACATCTAGATGTATAATATCACCTATATGTTTGGTTTTATGATCACTAATAGGGAATGGGACTCTAACTTGTTTGGCCTTGTGACATATCTCACAAGGCTGAGAATCTCTATGACCAAGATTCAAATCATCCCTTAACACAGCTAGAACTTGGTCAGAGGGATGACCAAGTCTATTATGCCATAAATTGGCATCACTAAGACTATTAAAACAACTAACATTAGCACTTACATGCTTTCCTACAAAATACAAACCATCACTTTGTCTACCAGTCACCAGGATTCTCTTGGACTTGGAATCCTGGACAAAACAACTGTGTTCATCAAATAGAACACTCAACCTATTGTCTTTAGCTAGTTTGTATACAGACATTAGATTTACACAATAATCAGGAACAAGAAAGACATCATACAGAATGACACCATCAGCAAGTTTAATATCTCCTATTTTTGAAACCTTGGCACTAGTGCCATTGGGATGTTTAACTTGAATATCATATTCAGAAACATCAATGCAGTTAAACATCTCTTTATCACTATTAGTCATATGTTGGTTTGCACCTGAATCAGTGATCCAACCATAACTAATAGCAGTTTTTACAAAATTAGAACAACTAGAAAAATTTTTGAAAATTTTTTCTAAATTTGAAATCCTAGACATACATGAGAAACCATTAACAAGAACACTTTTACCTCCTGTATTAACATTTTGAGACTCATTTCCTCCTTTGTCACTGATCAGATTCATAAGCTTTGATATCTGTTCAGGTGAAAAAGGCAAACCAGAAGAACTAGACATAGACTGTTTAGAATTAGAAACATTTGAAGACATGTTGGCCCTAGCATTCTGACCAACACCCTTCCTTTTAAAACCAGGTGGATAACCAACCAGTTCATAACACCTGTCTACAGTATGACCTATCATATTACAATGTGAACATTTTAAGTTTGGATTAGGTCCCCTGTTGACATTTCCTTTTTTATTATTAAAACTTTGAGTTCCCTTAGACACAAAAGCAACATTATTACCTTTTATATTTCCACTACCCCTATGTGACTCTTCTCTTGACACAATTGAGTAAGCAGTTTTAATATCAGGTAATGGATCTCTAGTTAATAAGGTAGTTCTAACTGGTTGGTATATCTCATCTAGACCCATAAGAAACTGAAACAACTTTATAAGACTACTAAAAGAATTAAATTCCTTAGCAGCCTGACAACTACATGAAGGCAATTGAACTATGGAGTCAAATTGCTTCCACATAGTATTTAACCTATGATAATACTCAGACACAGAACTCCCATTTTGACTTAATGAATTGATCTTTTGATACAAATTGTATACAACAGATCCATCCACCTTGTCATAAGTTTCCTTCAAATCCAACCACACCTCAGTGGCTAGTTTTGAAAAAACTTGTCCAAGAAAGAGTTCCTCACTCACAGAATTAAGTAACCAAGACAAAACAACAGAATTACACCTATCCCATTGTTTCATAAGAATCTCATCATCAACAGGTCTAACAGCAGTACCATCTATAAACCCTATCTTATTTTTAGCTTGCAATGCTAGTTTCATAGAGTTAGACCAAACTGAATAGTTTTCAGTTCCTTTTAGCTTAATAGTGATAATAGACAGACTACTAGTGTCACTAGGATGCAAATACAATGGGTCACTGATGTCTAACCTACTAATCAAGGTTCCTGCCAATAGAGCTGCTGAATTAGGGTCAGCACCTCCACCAGCATTACCTCCACCATCAGTATCACCCATATTAAACAAGTAACAAGAACAACAGTTTTAAGCAAACAAATTAATCAAACAAGAACAGAGTCAGCCAACAACTAACCACAAATACAAAACAATAAGACCTAGAAGGCGAAGCTGTGTAGGTGTTCAGATCATGGGTTCATCACTCATAGGTGCCCACGCAGATCCTTACACAGGAGCCTTTTACTACTAGACAATATAATAGACAAGATACCAAAGAAACACAACACACAGTGAACCAGATAGACAAGATAAACAATAACACCACTACAGATAACAGAAAGCAATACAATCAGACACAAGCAAACAAGACACCAAGTAGTTGGCCCAATACCGGTCCACCCTAACCCGGGCAGTGGCCTCTAGACACGACAAAGAACAAAAAATATGAAAGGAACAATCTCACAGAGAGGGGGAACCCAAGTTAGGGTTTCGCCAATCCCACAACCAACACCTTCACTTAGGGTGTTGAGTTATGGGAGCAACTGTAGCTTTAACTCCTTTCCAAATACAACCAGCAGTATCCAAACAGCCAACAATAGTTGACAACAATAACCTGCAACAGATCAGACAAAAAATACAAAAAAGAAACCAATGATAGATCAGATCTATTATTTAGACCAGATCTATGATGGAAGACCAAGAACTGGACCAGATCTATTACTTAGATAAGATCCAAGACACACTAACACAAGAACAACTAAGATAAGCAGCGGAAGAACCAGAATCAAGACGAACACTCGATAACAGAGCCTTACAGCTCTGATACCATGTTGAAAAATATAGATCTATACCAAACTATCAATAATAACAAACAACCAAACCATAACAAAGATAATAGCGACAAAAACAGGTGACAAAATCTTATTAAACCAACCCAAAAGAATTTCCCCCAAATACCCAAGGATTCAACTAAACGAAGAATCCAGAAAGAAGATACAAAGTCTAGCTATGACAACTGATGATTTAGATCAGTTGTCACAACTGTAAAACAATAACAAATACAGACTTACAGTGATTAACCCTAATCACTGAGAGAGACGACGATACAGACCTATTACAGAGAGAAAAAGAAACAATAAAAGAAAAATACAAGACAATGAAATAATACAACGAGTTAAAGAGATTATATATCAGCATCTCGAAGTTTCCAGCTGTGAATAATCCAACGGTCCAGATCAGCTTAATCCAAAGATCAGAAACACTCTCGAGATAACAATCCGGATCACAACCCAATGGACTTATTTCCTGTGTTATAACAAACCCAACAATAATAAAACCCAACAACTTCTCAACAGTGGGCTTAGACATTATTAGCCCAACTATATTATAACCCAATAGGATTGAATTACATTTATATTTTTAACAAGAATAGTCACATGATTTAAAAAAAAAAAACAATGAGTTACCTAATTCATAATGGACTTTACTCGTATTTCTAACTGTTAATTAACAATCACAGGCTGTTTAACACATATAAATAACGTCATAACACCGTACCTTCCAACATATAACCTTTTAGAACCTTCTTATTTTTCATTAATGCACAACTTTACCAAAGTCTAAAAATATAACCAAATTTGACAAGAAAAAAAACGAGTGGATAAAAGGGAACACACCATGGTAAACGCTTACAGATCACTACAACTATCAAAATGTGTTGTATTACTTTCTTTGCATATTCATGGTTGCTTCCTCTCAAACATACTCGGTTTTAAATTAATTCGCGTGATCCAACGAACTTACATTGCGTCTTCTTATACCACTACCTACCAAATATAATTTATGTAAAGTTGACTTACGATTAATAAATAAAAAAAACAATTTATATAAAGTTGACGTACGATTTGGATTAATGTAGATGGAAGTTTCTGAGTAAATACCACTTAATACACAAATTTTAAGCAGATTTTCAACTACAAGATTTGAGGTTCTTATTTTTGCTTCAAACCATCAAAACAATGGCTCACATGAAACAGTTTGACCACCTCAAAATACAATTGGATGCTATAATCTCAGCAACCAACAACTTCGCTGATGAAAGTCGCATCGGGAAAGGAGGATTCGGGAACGTGTACAAGGGAAAGATTGCCGTTTTTGGTTTTGATGGGGAGACCCTGGTTGCTATGAAGCGTTTAGATCGCCGTCCATTTGGGCAAGGAGATACCGAGTTTTGGAAAGAGGTCATGATGCTTTCACTTTACAAATACAAAACATGAAAATATTGTCTCTCTCTTAGGGTTTTGTGATGATTGCGGCGAGAAGATTCTAGTGTATGAGTATGTACCCAACAAAAGCTTAGATCATTATCTCAACGATGATAATCTAAGATGGATTCAACGCCTTAAAATATGCATTGGGGCGGCTCATGGATTGGCTTACCTTCATAATGCAGACGGGACCCATCAAAGAGTATTGCATCGTGATATAAAAAGTTCCAATATTCTTTTGGATAAAGATTGGAATGCTAAGATCTCAGATTTTGGTCTCTCCAAGCTTGGTCCTGCGAATCAAAAGTACACATTTCTTTACTCTAATGTTGTAGGCACGTTTGGGTATGTCGATCCAGTTTACCATGAGACTGGGTTATTAACAAAAGAGTCAGATGTTTACTCTTTTGGTGTTGTATTATTTGAAGTATTGTGTGGGAGGTTATGTTTCGACAGCGAAGGACAACCACCTTTAATAGAATTGGCAAGACAGTCCTACGACCAAAACACAATGAAGGAAATCGTTTATGGTAATATAAAAGAGGAAATAAATCCCGAATCTTTGCAGGTGTATGCAACAATCGCTTACCAATGTGTGAAGAGAAAACGTGATGAACGTCCGTTAATGAGTGCCGTTGTGGAGGCACTTGAAACCGCACTTCGTTATCAAGTAAGTTGTTTTTATAGCAAAACAAATTGGTTTTCGACACAACTGTTGATAATAAGATTTATTCCTTGCTTACACTTTCAGGAACCAAGAAATGATCAAGATGCAAACAGTTATTTAATGCAAAACTTACCATCAGAGGTGACAGAGCTGGATCATGGGAGGACGGAGGTAAGTATGCCTTGTATTCATTTTGTTGCTTAAATACATTTGTAACAAACTATTCAAACATTGAATTGTTAGGGCAACACGTCCCATAGATATCGAGGAGTATGCTAGCTCTGAGGGTGGAGGGTTGCTTGTGGTTACAATCCATGAAGGAAATGATCTAAAAAGGAAGCATCCATTCGTCATCTTGCGTGTTGGACATGACATTAGACGAACAACGGTTTGTGTTATGAACAATATATAGTGTTTTTGGTGACAATACAATTGTTTTATAAGTGTTACATTTTTGTGGATTTGGATTTTGTAGACTATGAAGAACAATCAAAATCCGGTATGGAAAGAAACGTTTAAGTTTACACTAGAGAAGCCAACAAAATCAATATTACATTTGGTAGTTTGTTCTGACTCATGGAGTAAAAAGGTACAACAAATTCTTAACATTAAACGGGCCAGCCCGAAACACAAGTATATTATTATCTATGGTTTTTAATTATGTAAATAATTAATAGACTGATGGTTTTGATTAGGACATTTTGGGTGACGTGGATATAAGTCTTGCTGACGTGGTAAAAGAAAAAAAGATGAACAATATATACAACATTGGAAATGGTCGGATTCATGTAGAGTTGCAATGGGAAAGTTCAGAATTGCCACTGAAAACAAAGCCAAAATTGTTGCAGTTCATGAGTTCAGTTTACAATTTAGCTGCTTCATAGTGGCCCAAGCCCATATTGACAATATAATAGAGTATGTATATGGGCCTAATATCTTGCAAGTGAAATTGGGCCTTTTTAAATCTATGAATACCATCTCTTTTTGTAACCGATTGAGTCTTGAACTATTAATTTGTGTATTTGTAATTGTGTATGGAAGAGACAACTAGCTTGTCAAATAGTAAAATTTCTAAAACTAGCTTGTTAAATTCTGTGAAACCTAGTTTTGTTACTTTTGTACATGTCCATAGTTCGGGTGTTTCAATGTACTAACAAAAACCAACCAAACCAAACTGTGTAGTGAGTCTACCCATAAAAGATACAAAGTAACATGAAAATTGACAAGCGTCAATCACGTTAATAAACACAAACATGATCTACTTCTTAAATCGCTCGGGTTTTTTCACACTCCTCGGTCTTGACTTGTAGCTTGATACGTGTTGTTCACATGGTCCATTGTCTACGGCTGAGGAACTAGGAGTACTTGTATCAACATCATTTACGTCTACCCTAGAGTGGGTAGACTTGCCCTCTAAGAGATGAAACAAGCACAATTTTGTACAAGACTCGCCCTCTATATGAGTTAGCCTTTACATCGTTATTCTTCAACCCATTTATAATGAACCTTATTTGTATTATTTTTATGTATAATGAATGAAACAGATAGAATTTTCAAAAAGGCTGTGTCAAACGGGTGACATAAAACCTTCCAAACAAATAATTAAAAAATCAGGCTAAACAAGTTATGTTTATGCCCATGTACGCTACACAACTTTTGTGTCTACATAACAAAGTAACATCCAACAATTTTCTTTAGAACCTTCATATTTTGCATTCACACTCACAAATTTAATAGTCTAAAATTATCCAATTTTGACAAGAGAAAGATGATTGAAAGGGAACTCACAACTACGTTTTACCAAGTTCCCCGGGTTGACTATATATATTGAAAATTTGAAATATTCAAAGTTGGTGTTGTTAACGAACACGCATTGCTTCTTCTTACACCACTAGGCACTAGCTACCAAATATAACTATTATTATTCAGGCCAACATCTAAAAATGTTATTGTCAGAATGGAAAAAAGTTATGAAAAGCCAAACAATGTCTAGTTGGCGTACAATTTGGATTATTATAGAAGGGAAAGTATATGATTTAATGCTACCGACGACAATTGACTAGTGGCTGTTAATTAAATACATCCAGTTGCTAGCCCTTCAACTATAAGATTGTTGAGTTCTCCCTAAACTTCAAACCACTAAAATAATGGCTCACAAGTTTGAACACCTCAAAATACAATTAGAAGCTATAAAATCAGCAACCAACAACTTCGCCGATGAAAGTTGCATTGGGAAAGGAGGATTCGGAAGAGTGTACAAGGGAAAGATTGGCGGCTCTGATGGGCACACAATGGTTGCTTTGAAGAGATTAGATCCTAGATTCGGGCAAGGAGTTGCTGAGTTTTGGAAGGAGGTCATGTTGCTTTCACAATACAAACATAATAATATTGTCTCTCTCTTAGGGTTTTGTGATGAAGGCGGCGAGAAGATCCTAGTGTACGAGTATGTACCCAACAAAAGCCTTGATCGTTATATCAGCAGTGATAATCTAAGATGGATTCAACGCCTTAAGATATGCATCGATGCGGCTCATGGATTGGCGTACCTTCATAATGCATATGAGACCCAACAAAGAGTATTGCATCGTGATATAAAAAGTGCCAATATTCTTTTGGATGAAAATTGGAATGCTAAAATCTCAGATTTTGGTCTCTCCAAATTAGGTCCGCCAATCAAGAATACACCTTTCTTTACTCCCACCCTGTAGGAACGCTTGGGTATGTCGACCCGCTTTACGCAGAGACTGGGTATCTAACAAAAGAGTCAGATGTTTACTCTTTTGGTGTTGTGTTGTTTGAAGTATTATGTGGGAGGTTATGCATAGGCTACAAAAACGTTAAACATCTATCATTTGCAGAATTGGCACGACAGTCCTTCGAACAAAACATAATAAACGAAATAGTTTATGTTAATATGAAGGATGAAATAGATCCTAAATCTTTGCAAGCGTTTGCAAAAATAGCATACCAATGTTTGAAGAGAGACCCTGATCAGCGTCCGTTGATGAGCCACGTTGTGGGGGCACTAGAAACTGCACTCTGTTATCAAGTAATCCAATTTTATTTATTTATTTTTAATGAAATATGCACTTCGTAATATTTCATCATTGTCTAGTAGTGTGATTGATTTCTTGCTAACACTTTACTTAATTAGGAACTAAAAAGATATCAAGTTTCAAACGCTTATTTACCGCCAGAACCTTCCATGGTGTTGGAATCTGATCGTGGGAAGTAAGTATCCACCCCTATTTGTTTTTGTTGCATTACGACATACTTAACAAACTATTTGGGTGAACATGCATCAATTCGGGTTGGTTATGGGCTAAAACTGAACCTCAAACTGATATTTCAGTTATTAGATTTTCAAAGCTAATGAGTTTGAAAAATTGGGTTATTGGGAATTATGGTTTGCTAATTCAGTTAACCACCGGTTGCTGTATTTAAGCAGCGTGGGTAGATAAATATTTATCTCTACTAAGTTTACCCTGCATATGAGAATATGGGACAACATGTTTGGCTATCCATTTTTTCATCTCCTTATGACTTATGGACTTTTTCGATAAGTTAATAAGTTGAAAAAAGTTGTTTTGGATAAGTTGTTTTGGAAAACTTAATTGAGTCCAAAAGAACTTTTGGTTAAAAGAACTTATTAACTTGAATTTTTAAAAATGAGTTTCTAGAAAATTGTTTGGATTAGTTTATGTGATGGGGGAAAAATAAGTCGATAAGTTATTTTGTAAAAAACAAGTGTTTGGTTTTACTTATTCAGGTAAAATGACCAAAAAAGATATAAGGAGAGTAAATATAAGGATATAAAGAGGACATGTATGTAAATATCCATCAATAAGTTATAAGAAGGTTAAAAAACTCACGCATTCATTAATTTTTCAAAACAACTTATTATATATATAGGATTTGGTTCAAATGAGAACCTTTCCCCAAATTGAGAACTGAGAGAACCATTCTGGGCCACACATTTCTCTAAGGCAAAAAAAAAAAAAAAATTCAGTATACACATATGTATAATGCAATATACACATATGTATAACTGAAATATACACATATGTATAGCTGAAAAATGCTATATACACATATGTATAATTGCTATATACACATATGTATAATTGACATATACACATATGTATAAATGAAAAAAAAATTCAAAAAAAAAATAAAATTTTTTTTTCCTTGCATAAAAATGTGCGATTAAAGCAAAAAAAAAAAATTTTTTTTTGCCTTTATATGAAATGTGTGGCCCAGAATGGTTCTCTCAGTTCTCAAATAGGGGTTGGTTCTCTTAGGATCCCTACCCTATATATATATACATATATATATATACATATATATATATATACATATATATATACAATTAGCAACTTGGGTTACCTCTAATCATCACCACCTTTCTATTGTCCAATACACACCTTTTCACAATTTAACATTAATCTCCTTTAATAGTCACGACCCTTTACCCATCCATTGCACCGTTTCACAAACTATACAAATTGCAACATGGGTCACCTCTAATCATCACCACCTTTTTGTTGTCCAATACCCACCTTTTCACAATTTAACATGAATCTCCTTCAATAGTCACGACCCTTTACCCATCCATTGACACCGTTTCACAAACTATATATTATCTATCCATAAAAAAACAAGTTTACTTACGATTTATTACGTTTAATTAATTTTGACCCATTTATTTAAGATTTAAAAACGAAGAACACATCAATTAAAATTTCTCCCTATTTTGCTCATCAAAATTCTGAAGCATATTGAATCCAAAATCAACATCCATAAAAAGGTCCAATAAACCGTTTTTTAGATTATTTTTTACAATTTTTGTAAGGAAAAAACGAAAATTAAAAATTTTAAATAATAACAAAATATATTAATTTTATTTTTCAAGGAATTTGAATCGGTGTGAAAACTCCGACGATTGGTAACCGCGATCCATTTAGGACTACTTTCTAATCGTCGGTCATCTAAATATCAATTACACGCTCACCGGTTACGCCATTCGATCTACCTTGCTCTTTGTTTCATTGTTGCATACACCAACTTTGGTCGTAGTCGTCTATCACTATACATCACCGACAACCACCTCTATTTATCCATCAGGCAAGAATCTATATACTTTTAGGTAATCAAGCGAGGTAATCGTTTTGTTATGTCAATCACCGCCTTCTCAGTAGCCGATACGACCTCTCACATAACACTGAAACGCTATAGTCGATGATGTAGTCATGAGTCGGTACCATTTTTCTTCTCTAATCTCACCCGCTCCTTCTTCTCCACTCAATTTACCCGTTTATTTATTTCCAATCTTAAAAAAGTTGAATAGTCCGACCCTTTTAACATTTTTAACTTACCCAAAACCACCTAATTTACATATGTGATAACCGTTAACAAACTTCGCCAATTGTCTAGCCCCATGCGAACCCCTACCATTCTTGCTCAAATCGCGAATACCAATTAATTCATTATTCGAAAAAACAACTATATAGATTTTAGAAATCTTCGCATATCATATAACAATGCTAAACACATTCATAATCAACGACCCGCTGCAACGCGCGGGGTGACGTAAACTCATTGCATACATGAATCAAAACACACCTAATATCATCATATGTTCAGTTCAAATTAACTTTTATACCCTGAAAAATAATACATCCAAACTACCACCCATACTAAACCTTCTACCTTTTATTCCAACCAAAACCCACCACAAACCATTTTCAATTTGATTCACCGTTAAAAAAAACACACTTCACATAAATCTTCACACTCAAATCTTCTTAAAATATCAGATTACCCATATATAAACTTTTAATCTCCCCACACGCAAATTCAACCTTAAAAACCATTACCATAATAACTATCTCCATTACATCAAACATAATTCTACATAACATTTACTTATAACTTTTCAACTTTAATCGACAGTTAAGACTTTCACAACCAAACTATCAAAACCAAAAACAACATAAAAAAATGACCAAATAAAAAAAGCTAAAAATTTTATAATAATAACTAGCTGATTACCCCGGGAGTGTCCCGTGGTTAAAAAATCTAATATTACTTAATAAAAAAGGATAAAAGAAGTAAACAGTCTCAACCTCTTTTAATGTTAAAGAAAGTTGTTCTAATGTTTATACTATCAAAAGGGTTCTCATGCTACGTTCCCAGCAGATTAAAAAATCTCAACCTCTTTTAATGCTTAGCATATCGTTATAGCACATGAACATGGGCAATTCATATATGTAATAGTAGGTTCAAAAACATATTTACTATCATAACATGATTAGTGACTTGCCTATATAAGAAATTACTTAAATACATTGTGTTTTTTTTCTGCATGAACAAAAACTCACTAAAAAAACATTTTTTTCGTTTTTGTATAGCACTATATATGGTGCTCGTTGGAAATATAATAAAGCGATCGTTAATTTGGTGTAATTTTTTTTCCAAAAAAATGTCATACATAAAAATTACTAACGTTTAAAAATTGTGAGCGGAAAATAAGAAAAAAATAAAAATATTAATTAACATATTTGAAATTTTAAAATAATTAATAGTTCACTAACATTTAAAAAATGTGAGAGGAAAATAAGAAAAAGATATTAATTAACATATTTGAAATTTTAAAATAATATAGATATAGATTTTATTTAAAAGGCCCGGTCTATTTCAACCCCCCCACCTTCTATTTTCACCCCCCTCAAAGCGCCTCGCTTAGGCCTAAGCGAGGCGCTTTGCCCCCATTTCGAGGAGGTCAGTACGAGGTCAGAAAAAACTGAAACTTTAAAAGTGAAGCGCCTCGCTTAGGCCTAAGCGAGGCGCTTCGAATCTAACTTTATTTTTTGGTAGTTTTTTGGTGTTTTAAATTTTAAAAGTGAAGCGCCTCGCTTAGGCCTAAGCTAGGCGCTTTACCCCCAAAGCACCTCTCTTTGGCCAAAGCTAGGTGCTTTGGCCCTTTTATTTAAAAAAAATATATATTGTTTTAATTAAATTTAAATGGTTTTACTTAATTAAAAAAGTATTTTAATTCATTTTTAATTGTTTTAACTAGTTTCCAATCAAAGAAAAATTAGTTTGACGTGTTTCGGTTCGTTTATTGCTCGTTTGTGGTTTTCAGAACAAACAACCGAGAATGAACAACTTTCATAAATATATGTACGTAACACATGAAGTGTGCAATCAATACCATGTTTTACCAAATTTCAAATTTTACATCTCTAATCGATATACTAGACTTCCGGACATTGTTTAACGCGTTTTGGTTCGTTTAGTTGCTCGTTTCAGAGCAAACAACCGAGTATGAACAACTTTCATAAATCAATGTACGTAGCACATGAAGAGTGCAACCAATACCATATCTTATCAAATTTCAAATTTTACATCTCTAATCGATATATTGGACTTTCGGACCTTGTTTGACGCGGTTTGGTTCGTTTAATTGCTCGTTTGTGGTTTTCAGAACAAACAACAGTGAATGAACAACTTTCATAAATAATAATATAACTTTTAAAGTCAGGTGCTTTACCCCCAATTAAACTATCATTAATAACTCTAAAAGTGTTAATTTTTTATGTTTTATTTTAAAAGAAATAATAATAACCTACAAATTGTTGTGTGTTAGGTATAGTCCGAGCACCACATACTTTGATTCATCAAAGTTGTACAAAGCTGGATGTTTCTACCGAAAAACACAAATGAGCAATAAACGAACCGAAACACCTCAAACGAATTTTCTTGGCTTGAAAACAACTTAAAGAACTAAAAATTAATTAAAAATATTGTTTTAGTCAATAACAAATATTTATAAAGAATTAAAACAACTTTATTTTCTTTAAAAGGCGAAGCGCCTGGCTTTGGTCAAAGCTAAGCGCCTGTAGTCCAATCAAGAAAACCAGGCGCCTAGCTTTGACCAAAGCCAGGAGCTTTGCCATTTAAAAAAAAAACTTAATTTGTTATCCACCCGGATCGTATCGACCCGATCAGGTCCGGTAACGAACTGTACCGGTTTCGAACTGACCGGCCCGTTATCCACCCGGATCGTATCGATCTGATCAGGTCCGGTAACGAACCGTACCTGTTTCGAACTGACCGGACCGTTATCCACCTGGACCGTATCGACCTGATCAGGTCGGTAACAAACCGTATCGGTTTCGAACTGACCGGACCGTTATCACCCAGATTGTATCGACCCAATCAGGTCCGGTAACGAACCGTACCGGTTTCGAACTGACCGGACCGTTATCCACCTGGACCGTATCGACCTGATCAGGTCCGGTAACAAACCGTATCGGTTTCGAACTGACCGGACCGTTATCCACCAGATTGTATCGACCCAATTAGGTCCGGTAACGAACCGTACCGGTTTTGAACTGACCGGCCCGTTATCCACCCGGACCGTATCGACCTGATCTGGTCCGGTAACGAACCGTACCGGTTTCGAACTGACCGGCCCGTTATGCACCCGGATCGAAGCGACCTGATCAGGTCCGGTAACGAACCGTACGGGTTTGAACTGACCGCCTGGTAATGAACCGTATCTGTTTCGAACTGACCGGATCTGGTATTAGTGGTTGGAAACTGTGATGACAAAGCTGGTGTGTGTTGAAACAAGGCATGGATATGGAGATCATGGAATGAGATGATTTCGATTTTCGTACAAAGATTCCATAAGTAAAAGTCAGTTGTTATCGGAGAGATAGCTGTCAACGATCAAGGCAACATACTTGAAATCAACGGGAAGGTAAACAATTCCTGCTCATCTTGATGAATATCTTCACCAATCTCCTTGATCTACGCATAAGTGTGAGAGTCGATCCGACTGTTGATTTCTTTTTGCAACCGGTACAACGAACTCTGAAGGTTTACGCGTTAGCGCCGATCCGATTGTTAAAAGTATCAAGACTATGAAATTAGTAAAACAACTTTTCAGTTGTTATCGGAGAGATAGCTGTCAACGATGAAGGCAACCTCATAAAGGCTAAACACGAGTGCAATCAAACAAGGTGCTATGAAAACCACCAACGATCAATTATAATATAGTCCGGAAGTCAAGCATATAAATTAAACATGCAAAAATTATGTTCTGAAAAATATGGGTATCGAATGTATAGTCGGAGGACCACGTACAATGATTCATCAAAGTTGTACAAAGCTGGATGTTTCTACTGAAAAACCCAAACGAGCAATAAACGAAGCGAAACGCCTCAAAAAAATTTTCTTGGCTTGGAAACAACTTAAAAGAACTAAAAATGAATTAAAATTATTTTTTGGTCAATAACAGATAATTTTAAATAATTAAAAGAAATTCATTTTTTTTAAAAAAAGTCCAAAGCGCCTAGCTTTGGCCAAAGCTAGGCGCTTGAGTGCCTAGCTTTGGCCAAAGCTAGACGCTTGAGTGGTTTGATTAGACCACAGGCGCCTAGCTTTGACCAAAGCTAGGCGCTTTGGCTTTTTTTTAAAAAAAATGAATTTCTTTTAATTCTTTAAAATTATCTGTTATTGACCAAAAAATAATTTTAATTCATTTTTAGTTCTTTTAAGTTGTTTCCAAGCCAAGAAAATTTGTTTGAGGCGTTTCGCTTCGTTAATTGCTCGTTTGGGTTTTCAGTAGAAACATCCAGTTGTGTACAACTTTGATGAATCATTGTACGTGGTCCTCCGGATAAACCTAACACACAACAATTTGTTTTAATTCATTTTTAAGTGTTTTTAGTTACTTTTCAATCAATGAAGGTCCTCACATTTTAGTAACATTTTAGATTAAATGGGATTTAGATCAACCACATGTCGAGAAATGATAATTTTCAAATATTGCAGATCGGGGTGTTACCAAGCATGTCAAAAAATGATAATTTTCAAATATTGCAGATCAAGGTGTTACCAAGCATGTCAAGAAATGATAATTTTCAAATATTACACTCGTGTTCAGCCTTTATCAGGTTGCCTTCATCGTTGACAACTATCTCTCCGATAACAACTGAATTTTACTTGCTTGCCTGAAAAGTTGTTTTATTAATTTCATAGTCTTGATACTTCAAGGTACCATGGATCGTATCGACCCGATCAGTTCCGGTAACGAACCGTACCGGTTTTGAACTGACCGCCCGGTAACGAACGCACGGTTTCGAACTGACCGGCCCGTTATCCACCCGAACTGTATCGACCCGATCAGATCCGGTAACGAACCGTACCGGTTTCAAACTGACCGCCCGGTAATGAAAGTACCAGTTTCGAACTGATCGGCCCGTTATCCACCCGGAAATGTATCAACCCAATCAGGTCCGTTAACGAATCGCACCGGTTTCGAACTGACCGCCCGGTAAGGAACAGTACCGGTTTCGAACTGACCGGCCCGTTATCCACCCGGACCGTATCAACCCGATCAGGTCGGTATTGAACCGTACCAGTTTCGAACTGACGAACCAAACTGCGTCAAACAAGGTCCGAAAGTCTAGTATATCGATTAGAGATGTAAAGTTTGAAATTTGATAAGACATGGTATTGATTGCACTCTTTATGTGCTACGTATATTCATTTATGAAAGTTGTTAATACTCGGTTGTTTGCTCTGAAACGAGCAATTAAACGAACCAAAACGCGTTAAACAATGTCCGGAAGTCTAGTATATCGATTAGAGATGTAAAATCTGAAATTTGGTAATACATGGTATTGATTGCACACTTCATGTGTTACGTACATATATTTATGAAAGTTGTTCATTCTCGGTTGTTGTTCTGAAAATCACAAACGAGCAATAAACGAACCGAAACACGCCAAACTAATTTTTCTTTGATTGGAAACAAGTTAAAACAATTTAAAATGAATTAAAATATTTTTTTAATTAAGTAAAACCATTTAAATCTAATTAAAACAATATATTTTTTTAAATAAAAGGGCCAAAGCACCTAGCTTTGGCCAAAGAGAGGTGCTTTGGGGGTAAATCTAGAAAACATGTCCAGATTCATCCCCCCTAGAAAAAAGGGGGCCAAAGCGCCTCGCTTTGGCCTAAGCGAGGCGCTTTGAAGTTGTTTTTTGCTTTTCCCGATAAATCAGTCAACCTAGTACCACGATTTGACCCAAAGCGCCTCGCTTTGGGCAAAGCGAGGCGCTTTAATGGGGGGGGTTGAAATAGAATCCAGGGGGTGTAAATAGAATGGTCCATTTAAAAATATAAAATAAATAAATTTAAAATAAAGTTTCACATGAGACGACATGATGAATCCATTTAATCTCACCTCATAGTATTATAAGTCAAGAGATAATATATAGATTTTCGTTTGTATTAAGAGCATTCACAGTAGAGCCTCTATATTTGTGTGAGGGGGGCCTCCATATTATATAGAGTGTGTATAAGTGGTTGTGAGTAGAGGAGAGAGAAAATATATAGATGAGACACTGTTCATCAGTAAATTTGGAGGGGACACTGTTCACCCTCCATATTTTTTAATATTTTTAGAAGTGGTTGTGAGTAGAGGAGAGAGAAAATGTAATGATAAAAGTATAGAATAAGTATTATTAAATAGAAAAGGAGAGAGAATGGTAGTGATTTTTAGTGTAATTATAGAGATGGAGAAGGAGGATCTAGTGTGAATGCTCTTAGTCTCCATCTATAGATCCTTAACCATTTTTCTCCTTCACATTTGGTACTCCATCGATCCCTTTTTTTCTTTTATAAAAATCTCTTCTTCACACACAGTCTAATCAATCAATCAATCAGGTATTGTTTTTTTTTTGTAATTTATATATCTTTTTACCCATTTTATTTGAATTCCATTGATCTAAGTTAGTGGGTCATCTCTTTTCATCAATCAAGATTATAATTCAGTAAATTTTTATTGATCTTTAAACAATTAGGTTAGGTTTTGTGTTTGTGATGTGGGTTTACTTTCTGGGTTTATAATTTTATATAAAGTTAACTGCTTTTTGTGTCTTTTGTTTATTTAAAGTTAAATGCTTTGTGGGTCTTTTTATTTATGTGTTTTATAGTTTGAATTGAAGAGTTGGTTGTGAATTATTATTGTGTAGGGGGGTTTTGAATTTGAAATCGGGATTGAGTGTGGTAGGGTTTGATATTGGGAATGAGAAGTGTGTTATTGCGGCGGTGAGGAACCGTGAGATTGACGTGTTGTTTGAACGATGAGTCGAGCTGTGAGACGCCTGCGGTTGTGGCATTTTGTGAGAAGCAAAGGATTTTCGGGACTGCAGGGGCGCGGTCGGCTTGGTCATATCCGAAGTCTACTATTTCTCAGGTTAAGAGATTGATTGGACGTGCGTATAGGAATCCGGATGTACAAAAGGATATTAAGTTGCTACCGTTTAAGACTAGTGAGGCGCCTAATGGTGGTGTTTTGATTCATTTACAGTATTTGAATGAACAACAGACGTTTACGCCTGTTCAGATTTTGGCAATGTTGTTTGCTCATTTAAAACAGATAGCGGAGAAAAATCTTGAAATTCATGTTACGGAATGTGTGATTGGGATTCCGTCGTATTTTACGGATTTGCAAAGGCGTGAGTATCTTGATGCTGCACATATTGCTGGTTTAACGCCGTTGAGATTAATGCATGATTGTACTGCGATCGCGTTAGGCTATGGTTTTTACAAGAATGATTTTTCTGATACCGGACCCACAAACGTCGTGTTTGTTGATATTGGGCATTGTGACACTCAGGTTACTGTTGCGGCTTTTGAAAAACGGCAGTTCAAAATATTGTCGCATTCTTTTGATAATCATTTGGGTGGTAGAGATTTCAATGAAGTTTTGTTTAGATATTGTGCTGAAAAGTTTAAAGAACAATACAATATTGATGTTTATATGAATACTCGGGCTTGTGCAAGGCTAAGGTGGAAGTGTGAGAGGTTGAAGAAAGATTTAAGTGTGTGTGGTGAAGCGGTTCTTACCATTGAATGTTTAATGGATGAAAAAGACGTGAGAGTGATTATGAAGAGAGAAGTATTTGAGAATTTGTGTTTAGATTTGTTTGAGAAAGTTACTGTTCCTTGTGTTAAGGCTGTACATGATGCTGGAATACAGGTTGATAAAATATATGCTATCGAGCTTGTTGGTTCTGGTTCGCGCATACCGGCTATAAGGAGAAAACTAGCAAATCTTTTCGGGACTTCCCCGAGTGGAACACTTAATGATAGCGAGTGTGTTGCTAGAGGATGTGCAGCTCATTGTGCAATCCTTAGCCCAGTTTTTCATGTTGGATATCAGGTTTGCTTTAATACTTTTTATTTTATTTATTTATTTTGTTAATATCCTGTTTATTTGTAGCAATAAATTTTATTTTGTGAATTCTCGAACCATTATCCTTGGCAAGATTACTTTTTCCACAATATTCACTTGGTTAAAAAATGTTGAGAGGCTTAAGAATATCGTAATCGTTTTCTTATCTCTGCTGGCCTAGCGCCTAGGCATCTTTAAAGCAACATTTATTTTCTAAGAATACGCTTTGAAAATCCTTTAGTTTTGATTGATTTAGAGGATGTTTGGGATTGCGTTTTGAATCTGATTTTTAGATGATTGCGTCTTGAAAACGCGGATAATCAGTTTTTAGTGTTTGGGATTGCAATTTGAAAACGCAGATAATCAGTTTTTTAGGCTACCAAAACGCAATAATCTATAAGCAGATCCACCCCTACTTTTCCAAAACGCATAATTTGTTTTGAATAATCAAAATCCCAAACACCCCCTTAGTTACCATGCAGAGCTATTTACAATTCCATGTTTTAGACCATGCACCATACATTTCTTGTATGATTAGCAAGAATTAATATATAGAGGCATGACGAAATGTGTTCAAGTCATCAACTATCAAGTATCTAGATGTTAGAAGCCTTTGTTTACGTTATTATTTATACTCGTATAAAAGTATAGAGCCCGTTGTTCTCCTTTTATATAGTTTTTTTTTTCTTTCTAAATATAGCTTCTTTTTTTTTCTTTTCTAATCAAGTGTTTATGTCCTTTTATGATTTTCTAAATTTAGATATTTCATGTTAGCGAGGATTCATGTAGCGTTTAAATAATATTTGTAGTTTGAAGATAAATTCCTTTCGCCATAGGACTTCAATCAGATGAAGGTGAAGACATTAAACTGCCCAACCGCCCATTGTTTCCTAAAGGCCATCCATTTCCAAGTGCCAAGATGATTTCATTGCGTAGAAGTAATACTTTCCAGTTGGAGGTCATATATATCAATGAGGATGACCTGCCTCTTGGAGTATCACCTAAAGTCGGTCATTTTACTGTAAGGATATCTTTCGTCGTATGCTTTTCATTTCTACCTTTTCTATACAAAGTTGCCCAGCTACTTGTGTGTGTGTGTTTTATTTTTTGGTTAGAACCCGTGTTTTTTGTGTTTTGAGGTCAATGATTTCCTTTTTTTTTAACTTTAGCTTCAAGTTTTATGGTTGGCAATTTTGAGTTATTTAATTACTAGTTTTTTATCCCGAGAGCGTCCCGGGTTGAAATATCTAATATGACATAATAAAATATCTAATAAAAATATCTAATACGACAACATAATTAATGACTTGCCAATGTATGATTAATGAATATTATTATTGTTATTATTTATTTTAAACAAATCTCTGCCATAAGTTATCATATTCTAATATAAAAAAAACGAATCTCTGCGCGGGTATAATGTCAAATGAATTTGGAAGTTTGTAATCGATCATTCTAAAAAGAACTAACATGAAATAAGGAAAAAAAGTTATTTATTGAAATATCGAATGCATTAGTCTAAGGGTTATGTGATGCGTTAAAAAAATTTATGGGTATATGATCGGGTATATAGTTCGGGTATTTGGGTATGTGATTTCGCGTAATTGGGTCGGGTATCACCTAATCCCAGCCCCGACCCAAACCCACAATTTTTTTTAACCAATTCCAAACGTGACACAATACTTGTTGGGTTACAAAAATAGTCTTTTTTTCTTCGTTTTTTATATAACACTATGGTACTCGTTGGAAAGATAATAAAACGCTCGTTAATTTGGTGTAATTATGTGTATTTACATTTAGTAGATTAGGCATTTAATAGATTAGGTTAAACCATATTTATTTCTTTTTTTTAATTGGTCTAGAGTTACCACATCACATCATATGTGGCATTTCTCAAAGAAGAGATTGCATAATATTATACTCCCTCCGTCCCACTAAAAGTGTCTTGGTTTTGAAAAACACAAAGTTTTAGGAATATCAAATGATTGCCTTTTTTGTTTGTCATATGACAATAATACCCTTGTCATAGGTGGGTCCATCATATTATTTGTTTATTTTAGTTGTGTTTTTAAGGGTAAATTTGAAAATTGACTATTAATTTTTTTAAAGTGGACACATGAAATGGGACAAATAAAAAAGGGAATATGGACACTTTAATGGGACGGAGGGAGTAACATGTAAGATTATTAGCTTTGCAATATATCTATATATATATATAAAACAAAGGTGTTTTGCTGACGTGGCGCCCATTCCTTGATTCAAGGTCCTCTTGAAATCGCCACGTGGCATGTTAATTTAAAGGTTTTGATGTTTTTTAATTGTTTTGTTTAATTTTAATAAAAAACCAACCCAAACCCTATCCCAACCCTATTCCCGTATTCCTACAATCCTTCAATATTCCAAGGACTATAAATAATAATAATATTATCCCCAATCCAAAACCCTCAAAACCCTAGAACCGATCAACAATGGCGGCGAGGAAATCAAACGAAGGAGTGCTAGCTAGGGTTTCATCAACAATATCTGAATCACCGATCGTATACAGAGGCAAAAGAGCTGCATCAGACGCAGGTTATGTTGCTAAGAAGCTTCTCAAGAGCACTGGAAAGGCGGCGTGGAAAGCTGGAACCACGTTTTTGATCCTTGTGGTTCCGTTGATCATTGAGATGGACCGTGAGGCTCAGTATAATGATCTATTCGTCTCTCATCTCACTTCCCCCAAACCCTAAAACCTTCCACCACCTTCAAATTGATCGAATCAATCAATAATAATAATCTAATTGAAGTTGTAAGAGAGAGAGAGAGATCTGTAAGGAAGATGGATTTCGAGTTGAGAAGAGCGAGAGAGAAACTGGAGAAGGAACAAAAGGATCGGAAAGAGAAGGCCAGATTACGATTGGAAAGAGAGAGGAGAACGAAGCAAGAAGCTGCTCGACAGCGTGAAGCCATTGAGGCTGCTCAGAGAACTCGTAGAATCGATGCAATGGAAGCACAGCTTAAGGTTTTTTTTTTATTATTATTTTAAATTGTTGTTAAGCGATTAGATTATTACTTGATCCAGTTTCATGATGTTTTAGGCCCTAGAATAGAAGCAGTAGTATGATTTGGATATGTTGATTAATATTTATCAGGTTAGGGCATAGAACAACAGAAAATTTTGATTATTTAATCATTTGTGGCATTTGTGTCGTGTGGAGGCGTGAATTGAAAGCAAGGCAAAAGGTATTAAGTGTGTATATATTATTGCAGTGTCCATCTTGGTCAAAGCTTCTGAGGAATTCTTTGTTATATTAATAGGGTCGTTCTAATTAAACTCACTCTCTTCTAATTCAACCCCCTAATGAACTGGACTTGCATATTTCTTCATACAGTGACGGTTACAATAGTTATGGGATCTGGATTCCGTTTATAATTCCGATTAGGACCTGATTATGGTGGTAAGTCCCATAACTTTTGTCCATTCCGTTTATGGTTACTGTTAAGTAAAACAATATTAGGATTATGATGTTAGCATTGGATTTATAGATTGTTTTAGGTTAGGTAGGTTATGTATTGAATATTTGATTTAGTGTTATGCATTTTTTAGCATTTATGATAGGTGTTAATATTATAGTTATACATTCTTTTATGTTAGGTATCAATATTAGTATTGTGAGACTTGGTACATAGATGTGATAAGTTTTTTAATGGTTACAACTTCCAACTTAAGTGATTGTTTAGTTGATTAGGTTAAGAATTATATAAGTCATTAGAGATTGATGAGTATTAAATAGTTGCAGCGAGATGGCTAAATCTGATGGAGTTAGGTTTTTGAAGAAAAGGAAAAAAGAAATCAATGATTATTAGGCGCCAAGTGCTAATGTTATGTTTGAAGTTAATAGATCAAATGGAAAATGGTAAAGTCACCTGACCTGAGATTAAAGCAAGGTGAGAGATTTTGTGGTTAGTTAACTTGAGCCATTTTCAATATGTTATCACGCCATATTAGATTTTTTTACCCCGGGACCCTCCGGGGTAATTCGCTAGTATAGAAAATATAGATAGATGAATAGGTCAATTCGGTGATGTTTTATCTCCAACGTTAAAAGACGAAATAAATTTAGCAAAATCTTCAAATTCAAAACACTAGCTCTCTACCGAAATACTATAATTTCTATAATAATGTATCACTGATTATTTATTTCCAAACAAAATTTTTATACATTTGGCTTCCTAGCACCAGAAGCTATTCGTTTCTTGACCAGGATTTAACGGGTCGTCCACAGCAATAGTTCATCTCCAGAGGGTTAAGGATTTGTCTTTGGTAGACTAGGGTTCGTTATTCAAAAAGGTGGTGTGCGGCGCAGCTTGTTATAGACAAATAAAAAGTTAAAACATTAAGTCTCATTTGCCAAACACTTTTTTTTTTTAACTTATTAACTTTTTGAAAAAGTAATAAATTATAACAAGGTGGAAATAAGGAGAGCCAAACATGCTCAAAGTAAGGATTTGTGACTTATCAAAACTACTTATAACTTTTCGTCATTTTACCTGAATAAGTAAAACCAAACACTTTTTACAAAATGACTTATTGACTTATTGTTTTCCTCACACATAAGCTATAAAGCTCTTTCAAAAAAAGTCTTTTTGAACTCAAATAAGTTTATCCAAACATGCCAGTAACATTATTTATAAATAACACTATAACAAAACTTTTCCTACACATAAGAGTTCAAAAAATCACAAAGTGGTTCGGTTTTTTTAGTTATTCATATGATTACCCCTAATTAGTCACTAGTACACATATGATTAAAAGATGCAAATGGCAAAAGCTATAAGGTGCGGTTCACCTTCTCAACCGCATCTTATAGACTTGTTTAAAAAAAAACATCAAAAGATGCGGTTTTTCACACAAATCTCATCTTATACATTATATTGGAAAAAGAGTTGCACATAGAGATGCGGTTTTACTCACAATCGCATCTTATGCATTACATGAAAAAGCACCAGCGCCAAGAGATGTGGTTCCCACAACCGCATCTTATGCTCAAACGGATATATTTCAAAATTTTATTTTCTTCTTCATTCATTACATACAATAATAAAGTTTTAATTATATAAAGGGTAACGTGGTGTGTAACTAACAGGGCTGGCCCTTAAGGGGTGTGGGGAGGACTCTCGGCCCGGGCACATTGACCCTCCGACAATCCAAGTTTTCTTAACAGTGACGTCCTTAATTCGATGGATTTTGTATGTTTGAGCCCCAAAATTATTAATCAAAGTGAGGGGTAGTTTATATAAAACAGAAAGTAAAGAAATATTAAGAGAGGTTAAGAACTAAAGAAGAAAATGAAATGGTTTGAGAAAAAAAAAGTGCATGTTTATTAATGAGTGTAGGACTAAAGAGTATGAAGAAAATGAAATGATAAGGGCTCACACTTAGGTATGTTTGGCAAGAAGCTTTTAAGATCTTTCATGAGCTTCAAGCTGCAAACTTTTAAGAAAAAGTTTATACTCAATCAAAAGTTTTGTTTGTTGAAGGAGCTTGAAGCTTTTAGGTTAGGAGAAAAAAGTTCTATATTGAAAAGCTACTAGTACTAGCGTTCTAGAAAAAACTCCTACTAGCTACAAGTTTTTAGCGAGTTAAATTAAACAAATACCCATTCTATCATTAAAAATAAAAAAAAAACATGCATACAAGTTTTTAGTTAATGCTCATTTGGTCATTTTATAAATTTTATTTAAAACTCCAGCTATTCTGTCAAACACCAAAATATATTTAAAAAGATACAGCTAGCAGCTTCCAGCTACAGCTACTAGCCACCAGCTACCAGCTACCAGCTAGTTTTGCCAAACATACCCTTAGTTGTTTTTGCTTTTTACCGGTTGGTTTTGACTTCCTTTTTTAAATTTTTTTTTTGTTATGAAACAAAAAAAAAATTTAATTGCCAAACTTTCACCCGTTTATATTTTCACCTTTGTGGGATTTGAACTCGCAACCTCCCCCAAGAGGGTTTGTTTCCTCTACCATTAGACTACAACCTAAGTAGGATATAAAATTGATCCATCAATTTGATATTACTTTAATCGTAGCTTAAAAAATAGTTTACATTATTTTATTTCGTTAAGGACTAAGACTAAGGGGCACAATTTTTACAACTCGGTGCCCCGACACTTAAATTTTTCAGGGGCCGACCCTCATAACTAACCATATATAAAGACATGGATAGATATACCTTTAAAATAAACGATTCTTAATTTTATTAAAATTGAATTATATAATTGGTAAAACGTGGTGAATACATAAAACATCTTAGTTTTATAAGAGATGCTTTGACTTTAACCTTTTGCCTTTGGTCAATACTTTTAGGTTAGTGACACTTGTTCAAGAAATTTTTTTTCAAGAATTATTTGAACGTTTGAGCATGAAAAAGTCCATTAAGGTGGCCGCATTTTTTTCTAATAAGTTATTTTCTTCATACGCATTATAGCCCAACGGCATCTTCGTGTTGAGTTAAGACTTAGGGACCATAAGGTCTGGGTTCGAATCTCACAAAAGGGGTTTTCTCATAATTATGAGTTTCCTCCTGAATAGGTGACTTGGTGGGTGAAATATGATCGCGTGGCAACATTGGCGGCACGATGTTACTCCAGTGTTCCGTTAGTGATTCCAATTTGTGGCAGTTTAAAAAAAAAAAAAAAAAGAAGTCCAAGTTATTTTTTTTTATTTTTTTTAAGTAAAAGAAGTCTAAAGTTATGAAAGAGAAAACGAACATACAAAAATCGACCATGTTCTTCCCACAAACTCATCTTCTACACACGAAAACGATTGTTATAAAGTGTTTGTGAGTTTGATCACTTTCTCCCGAGCTTAAACAACTCATCCTTGTTTGTTATTTATCGTGTAACAACCCGACCCGGAGGGGCCTGGTCGAGAAATGACAGATTGGTAACAAAACTTGAACAACGGAGCCAACGATGACCAATATTAATGTTTATACAATTTCTAATCCAAAAAATAAAAATACATAACTTAAATAAATAGTCTAATAACTATGCGGGGACGAATCGCGGCGGTCGTCGAAGCAGTTGATAAGGTGTGATCCGCTAGTCGATCCAAATCTCTATCCATGCTTAGCTCTAACGCTCTAAACCGCTGCGCTTGTAGCTTGAATCTTCTACCATACAATCTCTAATCCACACAAGCAAGCATATACCTTATTTTCACGATTCTCCAAATGCAGTACCTAAAACACATGCTTAAAAGAGTTTGGTCAGCAAAATATGTCGGTGAGTCCGTGTAAGTGGTTAAGTGGATCCAAAACAGTTTAATCAATTCATAAACCAGTTTACAAGTTTACTCAACCTCAACACATGGTGATGTACAAGCGACACCTCAAACCTTATACACGAATCCATCTTCTGCCATTATGGATTTCCCTGGCAAAATACATGTCACAACGGCCCCGTGGACCTCAGTGGAGGGTTTTCCGGCTTCCGGATCCACTGTGTGTGGGGGTTTCCCCAAGTAGTACTACCCACATATTAAGTGGCCCAACCCCTGGGTTAATGAGTGTCAAGTGTGGTTATCCGGCAGCTAGTATTTGTCACATCAAGTGGTTTCATACACAGTTTACACCACAAGCATGCATTCACCCCAAAACAGTTAAACAGAAAAAGGGAAATGATATACGGAACTCACCTTGTCATTGTATCACATCACATCACACGGTGTCCAAAGTCGGGAGTCAATCTGGCCTTAACACACAAGGTCCTATGGTAATCATAAACATTGGTAGGTAACCGAACATCACGGTTACACGTGTGGACTCTAGCTATCTTGTTTTCTCATTCTAATCCTTGATTTGTATTTTTGGCCATCCATTTTTATGTCTATAAATAGGGGTGTAATCGAGCCGAGCCAGGCTAAGCTCGAGCTCGAGCTCGAACTTAAACGAGCCAGCTCGGCTCGGCTCGTTTTTTGGGTCGAGCTGAAAAGCCGAGCTCGAGCTCGCTCGTAAATGTTCGAGCCGAGCTTGAGCTGGTTCGAGCCAGCTCGTTATATTTTTTTTTAAATATTTTATAAATAAAAAACAAAAAAGATAAAAATAAAATTACACATATACATGTATATTTTTTTTATTTTTCTAATATTTTAATGAATGAAAGGCATACTAAAAGTATTATTTGTATAATTAGTTTTTTTGTTTTATTATTTTTTATATTTTATTGATTATTTCAAAGTATTATTAAGTATGTAAAATATGTTTATCGAGCGAAGAACCGAGCCACGGAGCCGAGCCATCGAGTCGAGCCACCGAGCCGAGCCACGAGCCAATACCCCTAGCTTGAGCTCGGCTCGAATTGTAATCGAGCCGGCTTGGCTCGGCTCATAACAAAACGAGCTTTTTCGAGTTGAGCTTTTTTCAAGCATTTTTCGAGCGAGTTTCGAGTGAGTTGCGAGCCACAAGCATTTTTGTAC